>JAQFYZ010001023.1:0-28746 GCA_034695085.1 Cylindroiulus punctatus
ATCAATGCCAGATCATATATTTTCTGTTATTGCAGCCAAAGGTGGAATTATTAAATTAATTTCATGTTCTGCTATAACGCCTCTATCATTTTGTCTGACCCTTATTTGCAAATGTTGCAATAAAAATATTCATGGTTTCGCAATCACCACAATAGTTATATGTATGTTTAATAACCCAATGATGAATTCATGTAGTATAGTATTACCTTTGTAGCTACATTGTGTTGCCAGATATCATGGAAAAATGGGGTGCCTCTATCATTTTGGCAAGGACTGTATCAAATGACTTTCACAAATGCCTGTCAATGATATTGTCAGTATACATTTTCCTTGGACGACGAGCACAAGCATGTGTGCAAAAGATAAGCATATGTCGTCATTTTGAAATTATGCTGGAATGGTGGCGATGTTCTAGTTGCACACGAAGTCTTATGTTGCGAGCCAACAATGTCTTTTGGAAATGTCTCATGACGAAACTATGGTGACCAGTGATAACAGTTGCGTCGCAATCGAGTGCTTTGGTTGGGGTTTCCAAGGCTGACTTGCTTTCTGTTTTGCTTTGGTGGCTTTCCTACATCCTCTCGGAAATGCTGAGATGTTATTACATCCAAGAACCGGCATCTGAGCTTAGACTTTCATCTCTCCATTGGCTTCACTTTATATGTTAACCATCAATAGCAGTGCGGTGTATTATTGACGATTTCTTATAAGATAAGCCGAAGCTCATCTGTCATCTGTCATGATGCGATGATGGCCAGGGAATGGGCAGTAAAATGGAGAAAGTTGTGTTTTACTAGACAAGTTGGCTAGGGCTAGAAGTCACTGGACAACTAATACAACTTAAAATGTGTCATGTTGAAGCAAGTTAAAATTGCTTTATCTACAATTATTATACTATATTTATTATTACATGTATTTCTTCAATATACAGAGCGATCATAAAGCTATGTCCTCATTGAGAAAGTTAAGGTATTAACAAACTGTTAGTTATAAAGACCCAATTTTGTGAAATGGTATAACTCATAGTTTTTATTTCTGTACCTTGGAAGAAAAAGTGCCAATCTTTGGGAAATGACAATTAAAGTAATTAGTAGTGCATTAGGCATGATTGACATTGGCCTTTTTAAACAAGTGATAGCTCTGAAGATATGAACTGTATGACTTTGGTCGTTTTTCAAATTATTCAATATTGAGAAAATCGTAGTGGGCACAGGTAAAAATAGGCAATTTTGGACATTGTCCTTTTTCTTCCTAACCACAGATTTCATGTATTTGGTTCGCAGAGAAAGGTGCGTTTACATGACCAATATGTTTCCATGGCCAGTTTATCATGATAACACACCACCGTGCAATATCACATTTCAAAATTAACTTGAATTCAAACCAGTGAGAAAATTATCTCATTCTCTATGTATTTTTGAATATTAATATCTGCATTGTGTGTAAAACTTTACAATCGCCCTGTATAACATGTAGTTTTATGCAGCATCCCAAAGGCAGTAAAATGGGATCTTAGGCTTTTTAGCTGTTGTACTTGTCCTCGTTGATGGCATGCCTCACTATCTGGGTCTGATGGTTTTTCTTGTTGCTGTTTGTCATGGTTAGGGCACGTTATTTCGCCTCACCATGGGATCACTGCAGATTGATAAGTCGTATTCACGCCAGTTGTTTTTACGACATCTCCTCGACCGTCTGAGAAGGTCATGGAAATTTCACCAGTGGATTTCCCAGAAAGCCAGCCCTTGGTTCCAGACTAGCAACTGGATCTGCCTCTGGCCCCGGCCCTGTGCAGGATCGCTGTTATTAGCGATTGGTGGCGGTTAAAAATCTGTTTTTCTGCATGGTTAGCCCCTAATGGGACCATGCAGAGACTATCTAGACGTGGGGCCCCCTACTCATGCCTTTATTCCCCCCTCCTGACGCAGTCCTATAATCCGGCTCGATCTTCGATGTGCATTAGTATGCTGACAAGGCAATTGGGATGCTGTTTCCATGGCAACCCCTTTCCACATCAGTTGGCGCGCAATTTTATTTTTGAACTGACGTACTTCCCATCGCCTGCTCCCCACATCGCTTTTTTTTTCTGTTTGCATTTTCAGCCGTTTCTCCCGTTTTAAATTAGTTGAAATAATGTATTGCTTTCAGATGAAATATCGCCCGGGGCCCGTATGGACTTTCTAATATGCTCCGCGGATGAAATATGGGAGCGCTGTAAAAAATGACCTGTCCTCGACCCCCATGCTCTTTATACGGGCTTTACATTCGTGAGAATTCTATGCTATAGGGCTGTAGAACAGCTCTGGGGCTCAGCTCTTTGTGCGATATGGCTGGGCCTGAAATGCTAAGTTCGTCGACATACATGTACATCCTCGAACCATCCCATCACTCACTGCAGTTTTTTCACTTTTATGGCCAAGGCATTTGATGAATATGAATAAGAATTTGCGTTAATGCTCAGCTGGATCTGGCTGGATGCTTGGTTTCCACTTGCACGTTTTACGTAAGTTACGTCGTTACGTCGAAAATTACGTCGATTTTCCCCCTCTGCTAACCGACGTAACTAACGACGTAAGGAAGTTGACTTTTGCATCAGCAGTCTGTGCATCAGTCATTACGTTACGCCAATCAGGTGACAACAGTAGACGGAGCTAACATAATGACGTACCCACGAATGCATTATCGATAAGTTGAATCATGGTTGAATTTATGTTTACTGTGTATTTTGATGGTTAGTGAGGGTTAGGTTTATTGGGGTCAAATAATCAGTGATACGGTTTTGCCATGGGCACTAACTGAGAATACGATACCCCGCTTTTACGTAATAATGGGGACCGGATCATGTACTTTAAGCAAAGCACAATCATTTTCAAGGTAAAATGTTAACCATAGCCTACTTTCATCAGTTGATAATGTTTATTGCTATGCTTGCAAATAGCAAAGAGATAAACTGCAAAAATTACTAAGGCAAGGCTATTTCAGAATTCTTCAAATACTGGACATTCATGTACAGAAATGTAAAGCACGTAATGTACATGTATACATAAGTCGATTAATGGGTTCGGATGGCAGTGTACTTGAAAGGGAATTTACTTAAAGCGGGCATTGAGTGCGTTTCATGTGCGTTTCTGATATCAACTGGAATTTTGATGGATGCATGCGTAGTATTTGCCTATTTTTATTGCACGTATCAAAGTCAATCTTTGCAGCCCTGGAGTGATCCAAAACAAATTAATGGTAATTATGGTGGTTTATTGCGTTTTCCCTTTGGAATGCTGTCTTGATTGGTTTTGAGGAAATGTAATTGAAGTCCTCTTGAAAACGTCATGCATCGGCAATATTTCTTGCACATGCTCATGCACACCACGTGCTTCAATGAGAAATGCCTTTTGTCGTTGCCAAAGAAATTTTTCAATCAATATTCCCATCCATTCATTGATGCTCGTGGTAATATTATGGATTTACTCATAACCTTGCAGATACACGTTTTTAAGTAAACCCAGCAGCATTTCGGGCCAGTCTGGCTGATGAAAGATGAGAGATTCTGCAGCAATCCGCTCTTTCATAAGGCTTCTTGTATTCCAGCTTGCGCAAAATGTTTTAGCCTGTTTGGTGAAATAGGAAGAACAGCTATGCCAATCGATCTGTTTGTCATTCTGCCTGTTGGATGAACTTCTACATTCTAAGCACTTTGTTGACGCTGTTTGACTCCTTGGATGCTCGGCAGTCGTCGGTTTTCGGAAGAATTGCTTCTTGAAAAAGCCACGCATAGTTGTTGCAGAAATAATATTTGTTTGGTTTTAAATTGAGGTTATGAAAACCACACGAAATATAAACTCTCGTATTATGATCGAATTGATCAAAGAAAGCCAGCCTTATTGAAAAGGGAATTGAAATGTCCTTCGAGTGCATGATAAGCTGCAATTCAGGGTGTCTTACGGTCATGGAAAGCATGGAAACGTCTTGGAATTACCATTGGGTTCATGACATTTTTTCCTTTGATTCATTTACTGTACATTTATGTAAGTCCATTTCCCACGCCCGTTGATGTATCGACTTTCGATATTTTGATACCTGCCAATACCTACCAAAGTAACAAAGATCCAATTTTTCCCATGGACAATCCTGAAATATACAATTGCTGTATTGTAATTATTTTTGGTTCTTGGCGTTCCTTCAGTATTGTCTTTTGATATATTCAAATGTGTTTTGACAAATGTCGTAGTCATTCATCATTATATTATGATGTCTTCATCATTATAAGCACATTTGATTTATCACAAACATTTTGCCAGGGGTGGTATTCAATTCAACACAATGCTCTACTGTCAGAATAGAGGCTGTAATCCATCAATCTGTTAAGCTTGTACATTGAATGAAATCTGTACTAGCTATCGTCATTTTCCTTTTATATATGTTTTTAATTTTTTAAATTTTATTGTTAATCCTATCTTAAATTTGCCCGTTGATAATGGCAATCATTGGGTGCATTGGCGTTCGCATGGTTTGCCGTCATTCAAGGCGTAAACTAGACTCAATCAGAGTAATAGAATAAACTAGAGCATTCCTAAGTTAACTCTAAAAAATTCAAAAGACTTTCCACTACAAATACAGTAGACGCCCTGTAATTGAAATTGTGGTATGACTGCTCGATCTGCACTGTAGCAGTTTGCAATTGTTGGAAGATTTGCTTCAATTAACTAGATGAAAAAGCTGCATCGCACGGACATCAGTTTAACAACAAGCACTTGATTTCTTTTTCATGCATTTTGTCTAAAATGCTAGACGATGACATGGTCCTATACAACTGGCAAAGCTAACAAAAAAGGCTAATTTCCCTTTGCTGCAGGCTTTGTTTTATCATATAGGCGCCATTTTCAATCAATAATATTATGTAACCAAGTCGTCTATTCCAACGCCCTCCACAAATTAAATGGTTTATTTTCTGTCAAAATATTATCAGTTGGTTGCATGTGGGAAGGACTCGTTCATTTATCATGGATATCATACCTAAGAGCATATGGCGTCGTCGTGAAAAATAGGCCAACTGGAAAACGACTCATTTTGTGGTAGTTTTCCATAATTCACTGACAGGTGTCTCTTTCCATGCATAAAGTTCATTATTTATTTTTCCTTTCGTTCCTCTTCTCCACGCTCCCCTATATTTGCTTTTTTGCTTTATGCCATGGTGCAGGCTATGTCTTTGCAAATCCTCGTACCTTCGTGCATATTTTTATGCAGAACCTGCATACTTTTGACAGTGCTTAGCCATGGATTTTTTCCCTCCCTCGGCATTTTTTTCCTACAAAATACGATGAGAGTCTCGCGACAAACAGTTCATAAATTTTTGCTCACGTTGTGTGTTTTCAAACCTCAATTCGTGGCCTTACATAAACATTCGACTTAATAATGTAACAGTGTTGCACAAAGGTTGCTCAGGAATGCGTGAGCTGTTTTTTCCACGAAATTGTCCTTCGCAAACATCCTCAGTCATACTTTATAGCCTAACTTTCCTTCGAACACTTTTCTTTATCTGGAAAATGCACTTTTGATACGCATTAGGCATGCCACATGATCTGCAATCTCTTATTTGTAGGGCATCAAATACCATAATGCATCGCTTTGTTGTTAATTCCTTTGTCAGACGCACTCGTATTTGATCGTTCTGTGCAGCTATTTTTGGAGACAACGAAACGTTTTCGTCGCGAGGTTTTCTGTCTCGCATTTGACTTGTTCTTGGGTTTGTCAGACGGAATAGAAACATCTTGCGGTGCGCATGAAGACGGCAAGACTGAACAAAATCCGGAAAAAAATGTATTGTTAAATAATAGGATATGCTTCCAAACAAACATGTGCTCCTCATACAAATAAGTGGGATATAATGTACGTTATGCCATGCTCCAATTGTGCATAAAATGTATTTCAACTCTTCTTGTCTGGCATATGCAAGAATGACACCTGTCCAAGCTTTCGCAGTTTTTTTTTGTAAGCCTTCCAACAGTGGCCCATACGAGCTTAAAACGTAATTTCATTATTTAGCCCACTTATCCATAGTGCCTTTACCATGACTATTCAACAAGTCATGGAATTTTCTAACTTTCAAATAATTTCTATGGTTATGGTTTGTAGGTGAAGTTACCCTTAGCGCAATGAAAGAAACCCTAATTGTAATGAATCACTTCATTATACAAATTCTTAAGTTATCTTTAATTAACGCATTATTTGTATCCAATTGGATGAATGCTCTGTCAATTTATTGTTATTAAACATTTCTTCCTCTAAGGGGCTTTTTCAGGTTGCCTGATTTGTATTAATTTAAATTTCATAAAATTGATGAGCATTGTCTGGAATAGCGTGCAGCTGGAACCAACCTTATTTTTCATTGGTTTAGGCGTCCTATCCTAATGCTTTCTATCCACTTGTAATTTTTGTCTAATTTTGGAGTTAATCTAAATTTTCTATCAAAATAAAAAATTATTGAAAATAAAAGATAACTACGAGTAGAGCTCTGGTCTACTTTAAACCAATCATATCGCTGCATTAAGTAATTAATAAAATTAAGGCGGAGCTACAGCCAGTGCTGCCAAATACTGCATTGATTTACTGGGGATTTTCCGGCGGCGCTTTTGCCAATAGACATCTTTTCCTGCACTTTCTTCCCCCTTGGTGGCGCTGCTCATACTTGAGAAAATTACGAGAGTGGCATGTGGGTAGTGTGGGAATATTAGGAAAGCCAACTTAAGACAAAAATTAAACCAAAAAATTACCAGAGGACAGGAAGCAGCATAAGTGGGAGTTTCGTCAATTGGATTAATTTTAAATTTATGTGAATCAGATAACCTGAGATGCCCCTTGGGGGGTCGGTTGAAACGTTGTTAAATAACAATAAGTTGACTGTGAATTCGCCCAATTGTTCATTTGGCACCAGTCAACTAGATGTCAAAGCTTAAGTTTCAAGCAAACATGTATCCATGTGCACGTTTTTCACTTAATAGTGGCTTTGGGAAAACCCTAAAGGTCTGAAGAAGCTAAGCTTATTAACCTGAAACACCTGGGAATATCAGGGAATTTTATAATGACATGCTTCCTAGACCCTGCTGTCACATCAGTACAGCTCATTGTAATTTTTTGAACAGCCAGAGCTCGTTTTGACAACACTTTGTTTCCATGTTTTGGGACACTAAAATGCGTTTCACGTATTTTCACCATCCATCAGGAATGTTTTCTCGGTGCCGGATTCCTTCTGGTTTGGCAGCAAAGGAGGTTTGGTTCGATTTTATATCAGGATGTTTTCGACGCCTGACAAATGCGACCCACTTGGCCGTGCACGTGTCGGTATAAAATCCATGTCTAATCTTTAAAGGTTTTCGTTTATGGTCGCGTTGCTTTTGTTCAAAATGACACTTTCGTTGTTTTTCTTTGTTTGGGTTTTGCTGTTTGTGCGGACGTTGAAAAGGATCGATTAGATTCCTGAATTGCCCAGATCCCACTCTTACGGATTGTCCATTTTCAACGCCAAGATTGCTACCATATTTACGACTCCTTGGTCAAAGTGGATATTCTCTCTGGCCTAAAAATAGCCCAGATTTCCTCCTTAGGTCTCCCATTCGGCTTTTTCACGCAGAATTACAGGGTGCCGACCAAGTGGGAGGCATAAATAAACACTGGCGCTGGAAATCCAAACCTGGTAATCGTTGTTATTATGACCAGGCTCTTTTATAGACCTTTTTACGGGCCAGCAATTTCGTGTTTGGCAAACCATGCAAGCGCAATCTCTGCCACTGACCCCTGGAGGGAACATCCCACAGCAAACGTGTGATCAACATTGGCTAATTTTTAATTCCTTCATTCACAATCGCGTATTAGTTCACACAAAAATAATTCCCCGCAAGTTCAAAGGGGCAGAGAGCAGGAACCAGTATATGAAGAAGCAAATTGCGTTGTAAACACTAAGTGATAAAAGCATGCATTAAAAATGAATTAATTAGTGGTTAAATTCAAAAGAGCCAGAAACACAAGAGATGGCTGGCTTTGCAGGTACGTATATAGCAGGAAGTTAATAGCATAGAAAAAGTGCATGTAAATGTTCAAAAAATTAACGAATTGGAGATAATGCTAATCCAAGTAAACCATAAAAAACAAATAAAATACAAATGACAGGCTTTACAGCACATTTCGCTGAATGCAGTGTGATGCAAAATGCAGCGTCTAAACAGATTTATTTCAAGAATCTCGTTTTAAATCGTTTTTGTATACGTTTAATCACCTGTCCTTACATCGAATGATTGTCAGAATGATGAATGATGGTCAGAAGGTTAGGTTGATTGAAGTCAATTTAACTTAAGACAGGACCGTACACCTGAGCGGAGTTAAATTCTGCCTGAAAACTTTTTCGAAATGCAATTTCGAACATATTAAAATGACTTAGAAATAACTTCCTAGTTATGGAGCAGTACATGAGCGTAAGTTTTCTGCCAATTTCAAAACGCGTATAACAAAATTAACAGCGAGTGTTGACTTAATTTTTTGGAAAATGGAGCATTGAAGAATGCCACCAGGTGAAACATTTTATGGCAACTTCAGCAAATGATGTAACTAGAATTTTATCGAAGATGCTGGCACAAAACTACGAATTAAGCTGACAGCTGTGGCTGCTGTATCAAAAGTTCAAATAAAGTCAACAATGGGTGAATCTTTGAGACTGCATTTAATTACACGCATACAACTCAATATCACGGGAGCCTTGTGTCATCGATTGTATTTTTTTCTATTTCTTATGTTGCAGTGACACTTCTGAAAAATTCCCTCACCAAAGACACATTAAAATAACAATTTGGTTTTTTGTCTATCTTCCACTTACAACGACTATTATATCGACCTGTATCATCTGGTGTGAAACGGATTGTTCAGTGGAATCGATGGTACCTTTCGTTGAACGATTTCCTGTCTTATAAGCCAGTCTTATCCAGTGACACACTTTATACTGTCTACTAATTATGTTAATCTTGACTAAACGATAGTAGAAACGATAGATTTGGTACTGTAAAATTACAGAAATTTGTTATGTCTATCCGATTTTATCCTTTGAAGTTTATTTTTAAAGTTAAGTTGGGAATGTTGTAGTTTAGTGTAGTTACTGACTACATGTAAAGTACATGTACAGCCTGGGCTAGCCCCTTGGACATTGGCAAACAGTGCGGACGTCGGTGTACGCAATGATTGCCATCTGCAAGGGGCAACACAGGTTAGGTTAAATTCAAACAATTATAAAAAATGTAAAAAAGAATAAATTTCAGCTACTACAGATGTCATTCAACGTGCTAGCTCCTGTACGCATTCTTATACAGGGTCCCCCAGACCTGGAAAACCTGGAAAAGTCAGGGAAGTTGAAAAGACCTTGAAAAGTCAGGGAAAATACTCTATTTACAAAAAGTCAGGGAAATTTAGAAATACTTTTGATACAGAAGTCAAGAAACTTAAGCTATCAATTGAAGCAAGCAATTTTGTTGAAGCAATCAATAATGAAAATTGTAAATTTGGAAAACCTAATCGAAATTTGAACTTTTTTATTAAAATGTGTGCTCTATTTCTGGTTCCTTATTACATTTTTTTGTTCACATCATGTTTATAGTGAACGACGAACAATAAATATAGCATTTTTTACATTGGCATATGTAAGTCATATGTCGCATTTTTCAGGGAAATTTTCTCTGCAGCCTGGAAAGGTCAGGGAAAAGTCAGGGAAGTTGAAAATTGAACTTCTGGGAGGACCCTGCCCCACCAATCACCGAAGCCAATTAAGTTCGCTATTTTTGAAGCTGTCTTTTAACATGCGACTGGAGGCAATTATAACGCATTACGTTCTCCGAGTTTGATCAATCATTATTCTGAATGTAAACACAAACAGCATTTCTGACGTTCGTGCAACCCGAGTCATAAAAGTGCTGTTTTGAGTTTTAAGCTATAACGAGAGGGGGGACGTAATCCTGAATGACAGATTAATGGTCCGTTTAATGATCATTTGATAATTAAGTCCTTATAAGCACTCGTGACAGCCTCGCTCGCCGGTGCATGCTGGGATTTTTGCACCAGTAAATATGTGGCCAGGCGACTTTGCAAATCCTTTTTGCCATTGGTTAAAAAGGGATTTGAAACATGTTTCTAGCACGACACGACCGGGCTTGTACGTGCGCTAATTCCACGCTAATGCTATCAGAGATTTGGAATATATGACATTGTTAAATAAAGCTTAATGGCTGGACTTGTAGATGCTTGCTCTGGCATTACAACGGTGCAAGGGAAGGAAAATGACCCCCATATCCTGTGAGCTTGTTTCCGTCCTGTGTATCCTGCAGCATAAAATTTTACACGTTGAATGATTTCTGCACGATGATGCAAAGCCAGCAGATTGTGGTGGTTTCAAACTCTCTAATAGCAACGCACTCGATTTATTCGCAGCTAATCGTCGTTATCATAACATGACATCTCCGCATCATTGGAGCGTTTATTTTTCCCATTGGTCAACAGATCGGAATTATAATCAAATGGATGGAAATTGTGCTAGGCGCTAAGTGTTTATTGCTTTTAGAGAGCCATTTGCTATCAAAACTCAATGCCCAGATTGTTGCTCGTTCAATATGCCTGTCATACTTGGTTAATGCATCAGCTTGCATTTGCTAGTTAAATTGGTTTAAAAAGAGTTGGCTGTGCTACAAAAATGATCCTGACCCCCTATGAGAAATTGGGACATTTTGCTTTTTATTTTGATTTTGCTTATTTATTTTCATTTTCCGACATTCTCTGTACCTCATTTTGCTTTTCTTCCTTTAATTCTGGTGCTATTTGATTTTATTATTTTATTTTACTTATCTGTACCATTTTTTCTTACCTTTTGATGTACCTAATCTGTACTTGCGTAAATCAGTCTCAGGAGGTGACTGTGGGTGTATTCAATTCAATTGAATTGAGAAAAATTAAGCAAATATCATTTGAGGTTAGGTGATGTACACTAGGTACAACTGCACCAGTTAGAACAGCCCTGTTATAAAAGCATGAAAATCTGCAAGTATTATTCCATGTTATTAGAAGTGCATATATATTGTGTCGAAATGTACAGCAACTGCATTTAAGGTCATGCACATATAGAGCAGGGCCTATGTCCAAACAGTTTTGCAGGATTTAGTGGCTTTCAACTGAATTTGTAAATGGTTTATCATATCTTCCGTTTTTCATATGGTAATCGTGCAGAGTGGGAAACTGCAGTTTTCAAGGAAAATCATGGCTGGCTTCCCTTCTAAGAAGCAGGAAACAAATGGTTAAAAAAGAAGCAGAAACAAGAATTACATGATTTCGAAGAAAGCATGATTGTTAAAAGAGCATGGAATGCGGCAAAACTCTTTGCATTAGAAAACAATCAGTGTGCATCAGCTCAATGGTTAGTTAGCAATAACCTCGCTAGAAATTTTATCTGTTATAAAATATCATATGCGTTCTTCAAAAAAAGAAAAAATCAGGGAATCACGAGAGGAGCTAAGAAACTAACAGAAATTTGTCGGTTTGCTGATCACCAGCTCATTAAATTGACGATTTGCTGTAATGTACGTTGCTGATCATGAAACTACTCGCGTCCCATTGCACTCGAATAAGTATTTTGAGACGAGTTTTATTTCTCAACCCATTCCCTCCGAGTATTCGAGTTCTAGGCTGTTGGTTGAACATTGCGCAATATTCCTTCAAGGACTGGTTCGGCAAAAAAGCCGAAAGTATGTGTTAATTTTGGAAAAAGGTATCCTGAGCGTACAAGGATGCCGGTATCTCACTAGGGCAAAATAAAATGATCTTATCGAAATACTCGAGAGCAGACTCTCTAAGAAGTGGAAATTTCTGGAAAGCAATTTACTCGTGCGGTTGGGAGGGAAATTCTGAGGCATCAGTAAACAAGCCTCTGAATTCATTTTTTATGCCCTCCGAATATTGACTCCAGCGACAACTACCTGTAATTCAAGTAAACAGCCGTGTAACTCTACCTAACCACCTCGTTTTGGGGACGGAATATCGACGTGAATTTCGTTCATAAATTAATTAATATCTGGCTATAAGGAGCGCGTCTTCGCACTGTGTACACATTTAATTAAATGGCAAATGCCCTCGTGGTCTCATCGTTTCCGAGGTGCACCTTGCAGTGCCCTTAGCTGAATACGCTGAAATGGAGTAGTAGTCCAATATGCAAACAACGTTATATGGGGTATGGATTAAGGGATAAAGCACATCGCCCTGTGGGACGGAAAGCCAATTTCGTTTCATACCAGCCACGTTTTCCAAAACGTACTATCCGATGGGGAACTCGATGCTGCTAAATTACCTTCGATGTTATCTTTAGCTGTGCTCCAGGATCCATAAGGCGCGAGAATGAGACCCAAAGAGCATCACATGCAGGTCTCTTTTGATATCAGAAACATCACGCTGTAACAAATATGTTAATTGACAGCAGGATGTCACGTTAATTTGTGCAGTGCAAAAGTACATGGGCCTGTAATTGATCACCATCAATAAAGCGTTTACCACGTTATCTCTATTATGCTGAGGTAAAACATTTAACCTGTATGACACTTGTAAAACATTGATGGAAAAACAATTGTGGTCTGAAAATTATAAAAAAGAGCATCTACTTGGAATATATAAAATGAGTAGTCTGCTGTCTACTGGAAAGGTTCTTGGGCTCTAATACACGTTGTACAAATATGTTAATTAACTGCTGAATGTCAAGTTAGTTTACTTTGACAAAATATGTAGAGGCTAATTACAATACATGTTTCTGTAAAATGTCGGTATTGACCTGAAACCATACATATCTGACAGGGGAAGGTGTTGTAGTGAACAGTGTCTGTCTTACAAACCATGGGTCCTAGGATCGAGCCTCACTGAAGTACAAGTTATTAATTTAAAAAAAATGTAATTAAGCTTACGAGGGTATGACGCCAGTCAAAATGACCTCTGTATTGATTGCATGTATCTGACTGTACATGCAAATTAACTGCAAACATTATCTGTATTTTATGATAATTGTAATATTTTGATACAGATAATTATAATATTGAAATCGTATTATTTTAATACAGATAATGAGCACTGTAAATTTACATCCCTGTTGCTGAAATGCAAACTGTTTTTATCTGTTTGCATCTGTGACAAATGTACGTTAATTCGTTTGTTGGTTTGTAGGGCCAGCACTTAGGGTGTAAATCAACTAATTACACCCTATTGAAACTGTATTTTCAACGTAATTATTATGCAGATGTACAGCAACGTATCTTCTCCTTCGTCAATAACCTAGATTTTTTTCCCATTTTCTCCAAGTTTGTGTAATTATCCTGAAGCGAGACCTTATCTATAAAGCAGGTTGGACTTGTCTTAATACCTTAAGTGCCAAGGCTAATAAAAAGTAAATTCGTCTTAAATGGGATTATTTGATGGTTTTCCCCTTTTTGAATCATTAATTTTGCATGGATCTTTGGCGAACACTTACTAAGGGTGGTTTTAAAGACGCGCATGGGATGGCATCTTAGAAACACGAGGCACTTGATTTTCTTGAAAAGACATTAAAGAATCATGCGCTCGAAGGACGTTAGAACCGAATAAAATGCTTGTTATCGCTGTTATTGTTACATTTTACTTTGTCAGACTCTCCATTTAGCCAGTCGTATAATGACCAACTTATTTGTCAGAGAAGATGATTGACTGAAATGTGATGGGGATGTAAATTTGATGCGATTATGTGGATTAGATTCATGTACAGTGTAGTTTTATTATACATGTATATGAATACACCCAAATTCTTCCCTCAATGCCATTTTAATTTGCATCAGAAAATTATCTGTGCATTGAATAGAAGTTAATGTTTTTCCGATATTTTCTGTATGCAATGTATTTAGGTAGTGTGCAAATTTGTGTTAGAAAATTTCGAATTCTAACCAGCACTAAAAAATAAGGGTAGTATTACAGAACTTTGATGGCAACTGATATCACAGAACATGCTATGTACTGTATGTCGGTACTCATTAGCTGTATAAATTGACAGCTACTGCTTGTTCTGTGCTAGCCAATCATGCAAAAACTGAGTATTCAGTAATTATTCACATCCTTGTTTCTGCAAATTGATAAATTAAGGGATGATTAGATCGTGTCAATATCAGCTTTTTACAGCACTTTTAATTGCAAATAACCTCTACATCTATTACTGTTTAAACCAACATCACTTTGTGCAACTAACTAACATTTTTTTACAGTCTGTGCTGTCCAATCAAGCTTAACAATCACTGCAGATCTGTTTACATGCAAGCGTTAACTCGCCTTACACCAGGCTCCATTTCACTTCACCCACTTCCGTGTGTTCTTTACATGATTTGCCCTAAAGGCTGTCATGTTTTGCAAAATACTCACTTTAGACTTACATAATTTCGACAAAATTTGAACATGGTTTGAAAACTTTCAAAGAAGAAACCAAATCTGTTCATTTGACACGTGACATGAATAGATAGTTTTCACGCTAAATGGACAACCGCCAGCGCCGCTTCCGGTTAGTCAAGTGTGCATAATGTATCGATTTTGGTGGTGTTGCCACACCGCAATCGGTTGAATTCAATGACTGCAAATTAGACCTGTTCGTTATGGCTGTCCACATTTTCACAAGCACGAAACGAGGCACACTAAATGTGCTAGCCATGGTGAACAAAAATCCATTCTCCATTGTGATTTACAGTATGCTTTTGTTTTTATCTTAGTGCACCCTCGTAGTGTTCATCAATTAGTCCTTACTAATATGGGTGAGAAGCTATTGCAGATGGCGAATTTCACACGCTTTATTAACCCCAGGTCTTGTTGTTGCAGCTCAACGCTGCACTGAAGGATTTTCGACTCTTGGATTGATTTTTCTGGCGTTTTTGTGCCAATGGGCAGCCCGGAATTGGGTTATCCCCATTGAGTGCTTTTCATTTAGCAGTTCATCAACTCTTGTCTCTTAATGGAACCCTTAATGGACTTGTTTAACCAAACAGGACTGCGGTGTATTTACATCGACACTTAGATGGGCAGCTGGTCAGTTGTAAGGCTGGTCGTCAGAGCCTCTTGACTTTATTATTCTTCCACTACTGCCATTTCATTATTCCCAGCTGAAACTTCGCATTGTCCCATACCATCACGTGTTAAATGTGCCCTTCTAAGCCCAGTAATTGATCGCCATCAACGAATGTTTACCACGATGTCGATCTACTTGTGTATTATTCAGATGCTATGAAACATTTAAGGAAAAATGTTAAATGTGCATGTAAAAAATACATGTACATTTAATATATAAAATGAGTAGTCTTCTGTCGACTGGAGAGGTGCTTGGTTCTAATGCTTGGTTCTAATGCTAATTATACTTCTACTAATTCTCCTTTAGAGCATTAAAAAAATTAAGGAAATTAGGGCGGAGCTGCAGCCAGTGCCGCCAGATACCGCATGAATTTACTGGTGATTATCTGTCTACGCTTTTGCCAATAGACATCTTTTCTCGCACTTTGTTCCCCCTTGGTGACGCTGATCATACTTAAGAAAATTAAGAGATTGGCATATGGCAGGTTAAACCTGAAAAGCCTGCAATGGGGAGACTTCGAAAGGCCTGGTAAAATCAGGGAAATTTAACAAATTTATTGATCGACATACCATTAAGTCAAGAAACTCAAAGCTATCAGATGAAGCGAGCAATTTTGTGGAAGAGATCAATAACGACATTCGTAAATTTGAACACTAATCTAAATGTGAAGCTTTTTATTGAAATGTGCTGGTATTTTTTGCAATTTGCGTTAGCCTCAATGTTTATAAACAATATAACATTTTTTACATATTTTCGCATTTTTAATTGTCAGGGTCATTTTTTTTATTAAAACCTGGAAAAGTCAGAAATTGAAAATTGAATTTCTGGGTGGAACCCTGTCTAGTGTAGCGCCTTCTTGGTGTTTAAGTACGGTCTGGCGTTTTAGTAAGGTGTTGGAAAGCGTCTTCTTTTAAGAGTGCTTACATGTATAAGCATCAGATAAGGTGCTGTATTTCCTGCAAGTTGTAACACCTTTAATGGTGCCTATTTTTTTACAGCGTAGCTTAAGCTGAACATAAAATGATTCGCGTTTCCCTCGTGGTTTTCATGACAGCTGTACTGAGCTCTTCTTTCTCCATTTGTGTTTCCAGGTACGTCCAACAAGGCAGTTACCCAGTGGTCAGTCCAGACAATTCCAGCTACCCCACCAATTTCTACTTGAACAGGACATCCCTGATGGCGGTGAATTTGCGAAGTGATGGAACGCCTTACACGCTCAACGTGTCCACTCCGGAGTCCGGTGATTGGTTCGCCGCGGGATTTTTGCCGGAAAAAAGCGATCGCATCGAGCAAAAGGTAAGCAAAGACTTCCTAATCGCGTCATTAGTGCAAGTTGATCACTGGGCGCCATCGTCACGCTCCAGGAATACCACAGGGACAACCGCATTCGCTCAACAAGAAGTCCCTCAAAGGGAATGACACACTGAAGATTGTAATGTTGTAATGCTGGGTAGATGGGAAGGAAGTGAGTACTGGACCCCAGTTCCAGACATGGAACGTATGAAGTTGGTCCTTACACTGGGTTCCCCCACACCTGGAAAAATCAGGGGAGTTGGAAATGCATGGAGAAATCTGGGGAAAGTCAGGGTTATAAATGTCGGGGAAATTGAACATATTGCTTGACATAAAGTCAAGAATCCCAAGCTATCAATTGAAGCAAGCAGTGATGTGGAAGAGATCAATAACGACAGTTTTAAATTTGAACAAAATAATCTAATTTCGAGCTTTTTTATTAAAGTATGGGCTCCATTGCTGGTTCCTTTTGAAATTTGCGTTGACCCAATATAGCTTAATATATTATAGCATTTTTACATTGACAAACGTCGCATTTTCGCATTTTAATGGCCAGTGACTTTTTAAAACCTGGAAAAGTCAGGGAAAATCAGGGATGTTAACATAGAATTTCTTAGGGAACCGTGTTGCAGGACGTTCAGTTCCAGGAGGTAGAGGGGAAGGAAGTATAGTGCTGGACTCCAGTTCCAGATATGGAACACCTGAAGTTGGTCCTTACACAGGGTCTCCCCAGACCTGGAAAACTTGGAAAAATCAGGGAAGTTGGAAAGGCCTGTAAAAATGTGGGAAAAGTCATGGATGATTGATTTATTTCATAAAAGTCAGGGAAATTCAGCAGATTTCTTGACGTAGAAGTCAAGAAACTTAAGCTATTACACAATGCTGAGACCCTGTTACAGGTCGTTCAGTTCTTGGAGGTAGAGGGGAAGGAAGTAGCCTACAGTACTGGACACTACTTCCAGATATGGAACACCTTAAGTTGGTCCTTACAGGACGTTAAGTTCTAGGAGGATGGGAAATACATTTGTATTAATATTAGGCTGGAGAATGACAAACAAAAACATCTGTACATACAGGGATAAAACCTTGATACACGACTTTGACACGTTTTATGAGATACTGAAGGGCTGTGCATAAACGACGTCCAGGGTTCTACAAATCTTGAGTTTATAAAGGGGAAGTATGGGCTCACAAAAATCTGCAGCATTATGGGTTATCCATAAACCCAATTTGTATTTTATTTTGTTGACACGACTTTGACAGTATAATATCTTCTCTGGTTCAACCCCAAATCCTGCTCAAAATTGTTTTTTGGGTTTTATGAAACAAAATGAAATTTGAAACAGCACAAATTGACAACTAAGGATATTGCTCAGGATTGTTGGTGATTCGCATCTCTTTATTTTCCATGAAGAGAAATTTGTCATCTAAACGTATTTATCAATTGGTAGACATTTTGGGGTCAAATACTGATGGTTGACATAATCTCCCAATCTGAACAAGCAAAGAGCAATATTGGGAGGTGGCTCAATACTAATGATCGTCACGCTGTTGTTATTCTCATTTTCGTTCGCGTCGTTTTGTCACATCTTCTTTTTAGTTGCAGTCGCCAATGTTAACTGCTGGCAATGCCATTAGCAGTTGCTTTTTCCCTACAACCTAGTTTTATCGCCCCATAAATCCGTGCTTCAGCGCGCGTGATGTCATCTTTTTTTCAAATAACTCGAAATGAGTTAATTAGGCCGTAATGCAATGGTCACTGTGAGGAATGGGCCTAACAACAGCCACCGTTTAAGGCGTGTCCTACACGCACGAAATGTATCGTATTTTAGGTTTGTTTACAAGTTTGCTCACAAACGTGTCAAAAGCAGTAGTGCCTGACGTGGTCAAGACCCAGAAATGCAAGTGAATTTTTTATTTGCACCTCCTTCTTTTCGTGCATGCAGCTCTAGTCAGAAATGACTGCCTCCCACCTCTTCAGGCCCATTGAAAGTGCGCTGTGACTTTAGGGACACCCTGCATAAAATTTCCAGAAACAATTTCTCCTTTCGTAATCAACATATGAAAATAGTTTTTTAGTTAACGTTAACAGGGACTTGCGTTTTTTGGCATGCGCTGTTGAAAACTTATGGAAATGTATATGATATTAATAAAAACGACAATTCTATGTTTGACCTCTTTATTTTGTTTTATGGCAGCACCTGCCATCTGAATGGGAGTGTAAGAGATTTACTGTCGTTGGCAAAATAAAGAATATCTGAAAAAATTCTAAAAACGAAATGCCTTTTCATTTTATATAGCTCTGGAACTTACTATCAATATAAACTTTGAATTAAAACATTGAGTTTCATTTGAAATTATCATATCTGTCCAAAATTATCAAAATTCAATTGCAAAAAATCACTTACAATGGGCCTTAAATTCGATGTATCTCGAAACCTGGTAAAGTTAGAGCGATAGTTTCAGTTTGAAAGCTGAAGGATAGGTCGAATTTCGTCTGTGAACAAGTCGTTTAGTACTATATATGAACCTCTTTGAGAATATACTTCGAATTACTGGTATGACCGAAGTAGTTCGCAGCACGGCAGTAAGGCTTTAATATTACCAACATACATGCAGTATTTTGAACATTGGTACCTCTCTTTAGACACTTTGCGAAGCACAAACTAGTTTTAGAAACAAAGGTTTGATTTCATTTTTGTGGCTTTTGGAATTTTGTTATGGACGTGCAATTTCATAACGATAGTAAAGTCCTACTAGATACTTAGCGATGCAAAATAAACGTTATTAAACGTTTATTAAAGTATGAACGGTAGGTAAAACATTCGTTTTGTCAACCTCTGCCGAAAAAAACCGAAAGTTGAAGTTAACGTTTGTGCTTTTAATAAACATTAAATAACGTTTATTTTGCACCGCTAAATATCTAGTTGGGCTATGCTTTCGATAGGAAATTGCACGAACATAACAAACTTTTATTATAGGCACAAAAGTGAAATTCAGCTTTCGTTTCTAAAGCTTTCGTTGTGCTGCTTAAAGTGTCTACTAATTCCATCCTAACTTCGATAGACATCTTTTTCTGCCCTTTCTTCCCCCTTGGTGGCGCTGATCAAACTTAAGAAAATTTAGAGATTAGCATTTGGGTAGGGTGGGGAAGTTAGGAAAGCCAACTTAAGACCAAAATTAAGCCAAACAATTACAAGTGGACAGCATGCATGAGCACATTCACCTCTACATCATTTCATCTCAAGTATTCCACCAGCGAAAAATACCAGTGTGGACGAGGTCAGGAGTGTAGGAATGAGCATTAAGTTTAGGCATTAAATTTACTGCCAAACATGCAGATGTTAATGGCATCTGCATGTTGATTGTGGGGCAACGAATAGAAATTGCATGGCGACATTTTGTTTTCAATGTGACATAAACATGTCAGGCTTTTCATTCCCCCTCAAAACTCGCCTGTTATTCGTTCATTTGCATCTTGTACTCAAGTTTTATCTTCGTTTAGACAGATGCTAAATTCCTCAGCACCATTAGTTCTGCAGTTCACATCCACCTTTTAAAACGCTGTTCATTTTAATAACCGACATCGTTATTTTCGCGCCAGTTTTGTTCGGTTTTATGCTTTTTTTCTGAAGCGTAACCCGATTTGCATTTTTTTTCTATTTTTTTTTTGCGCTGGTGCGTTTTATAGTTGGGCCTCTTGCTCGTTTCATACTCTGTACATTTCCGCGCAATTTAGGGAACACTGTTAAGCACCCACATTTTAGTTTCTTTTTTTACGATCAAATCGAGCATTTAGGCCCAAAAAAGCAGCTCTCTCGAGCATGTTTTAGCGGGTTAGTATATAATTTTTATGCCGTTGCCACGTTTGGTTAATGGGGACATGTCTGGACTGTTAATTCTCATCCCCGGATCGAGTTTGACTCCAGGTTATTCGATGCAAGGGTGTTGCCAATGACCATATCGGAAATGGATCGTTACCGGATTAATAGACCCCCTCTGTGGCAATTTATAGCTGGCCAGAGGCGCAATAAAATCAAAATTGGACCCGAGCTGGGCTACTTTTATCGTCTTGTCTGTTGTGTGCTTTAGGGCGTTTTTTGGTCGAAATTTGGTGAAAAAGCGAGGTGATTGGTTGGTCGAAAATGTCTTATTCCCTTTACAATTGCGATGCTCTTTAGCATTTGTCAAGGCTGCTAAAAATTTAGTTAATCATATTCGACCTCCTTGAAGTTGTTAGCTTATGCTTCCTTCCCATGTATACGTTTAAGTTACGGTACGTCGACGCGGTAACGTAGATACTAGATAGCATGCACCCCCTTTTGTCTTCAGCAAAAGCGCCGTTGATATGGAATTGTTAATCGTCTGCAATTGGAATAGGGTATTTCACAGATTCCCAAAATGCGTTAAAGAAATTATTTACATCATACATTATTATTATTAACATTATAACCACCCTCAAATGTGTATAGTTGTCTGGTAATTTGATGTTGAAAAATCATCTAAGTACCAAACTTCATTTTCAACTCATAAAAGAATGTGAAATTTCACTATTGGAAAACTTAACGTGATGGGAGCTAACAGCTGATTAGCTTCCCAACATCTTGAACGCAGGTTCTTACTTCCGGTCAAGGAGCCAGACTAAATCTTAGGTAGATAGCATCTGCTTCTTTTGGCAGCCATCTTTGTTTAGAAAATGCTAAATTTCTGCAAACCCCGAAGTTAGGCAATCATGCACACTGTGTTTGCTAGCAGTGATTGCGCACTGCAAGGGGCTGTCAGGTCTACATGTAAACTAGTCAATTGCAAAATTGTAATTTGTTTGAAAATAGCACTTGCTTAATGTGCGATTCGATGACCCCATTATGCTGAGTTGGCAATTAAGAAAAGGGAGAGGTTTAGCATGTTTAACTATCTCATTCTCCGCGTTTCATTGCACATGAAGATAAGATTGTTTTTTCTATCTAATTATCCTATTTTCTCCGTTTGCTCTTCAGTTGGTATCACCCATGAAGTCGATGCCTTATAGCACCCTTAATCATTAAAATGCCATTGTGTGTAATCGTCCGGATAGAGCTAAACTTCGGTTAAAGCCAGCATAACTTTTCTGTCTTCTGGCGAATAGCCCATGATAGTAACTATTCGCCAAATGGATTTTTGTGTGTATGTTTATCCTCTGTTGGTCTTCTTAAAATTCTTAATGGGAGTGCAAAAGTAAATATGCCCAGTTTTGCAAATTTCCATTTCATGGCATGTTCTTGTATTAAACCGTTGTTGATAACGGTAAATATCTGCATAACAACCTTGAAAATACATTCATTCAGGTTGTTTACTGCAGTTGATGACTGTGTTTACTTTTTAAGCGGTAACCACTAACTTCTCATTGACGTTGCTCAGTTGACGTCAGTGTCTATTTGATTAGTTTTTTTTTTTTTTTTAAGTGAAGAATTTGTTTATTGTAGTTTGCCCGAAGTTCCGTAGTGGAACTTGTATGGGCTACAATTTACAAATGTTGGTATTCGATTAATAAATAAATAAATACAAAATAAATCAGCTAATCATTAGACTTGAATACATAAACAAATATAGCAAATACAATTTAGAAAATGAAAATGAAGTGGAAATAAAACGAAAATTCACTAATACACATATGAAGATAACTACACATATAAAGATTAATTAGTAGCTTATCATGGTGTTATTTTGCAATGTAATATTCCTTACACAGGAGATGTAACTTCAACTTTCTTTTCAGTTCTTCCATGTTATTTATTAGCAAAATTTGTTTTGGTAACTCATTGAATAGTGTTGGTATTATAAATTGTCTAACCTTTTTACCATAGTCATTTTCGGGTCAATGTTACCATAGTCAGTGTTTACATTCCTATAGAAAGAAACGTATTTGCATTCACGCAGGTAGTTAATGTTGTTTGGTTTTACGGCTGAACGTTTCATGTCTGAAAACAATAACTTGCATTAAACTTTAGTTTAACTGCTTGTTTCCGTTTTACTATGCACTGCCCGAGCTGCATCTGATGCTTCCTTCACACATGAACGTTTACGTTACGTCGTAAAGTTTCGTACGGAAGCCCTTACGAGTCTCATGGAAAACAAAGTGGAAATTGTTATTAACATTCATGTCCACTTCATTTACTGAGTAGCATAAGACTCGTATGGGCTTCTTCACGCTATGTAAATGGCGTAACGCAACGTAAATGACGTGACGTAACGTAAACCACGTAACGTGACGTAAACGTTCATGTGTGAAGGAAGCATAACTGGAATCCAATGAAATGCAATCCTGAAAGTTAATTTTAAAAGGTTGGGCATTTGTAAAAGCTCCACATTGAGTCATTCAGCTAATACTATACTCACTTCAAATTAAATTCTCTTTCTACACACTCTCTCGAGCTGCCTCGTGTTGTCAATCATGGCAAGCACCCCTTTAAATTTCATGGGTTTCATTATGGCCACTTGAATTCTTTTTTTCGATGAAGCGATAATCCACATAGTTCGATGAAAGACGCTCGAATCGCCACTTTCTTTTGTGCCCTGTCGAGCACCGTTACTTTGACGTCATTAAATTTCCTGCTTCAATAAACCCCTTACTTTCCAAAGTCGAGGCTTTTTGCTTAGGTGTTTCTCGCATCCCAGAAGTGCTGGCTCTCCTAGCGCTCTTTAATCCGTTTTTTTTCGGCGCTATTTTAACTATTTGTTTGTCACCTCGCTCTTGTTATTGTGCACCGTTTGATGGATTGCGACTTCGTTGGAAAATGATACGTGTTGCGAACGTCTATTGTGTTTTATTATGCTGCAGCCGACAAGCGCATCGTCAGCTTCGGGATTTATTAAATCGTTTTCGGCTTTCCAGCTTCTTCCCATTTCCGTTAAATGAGACGAAAAGGGGAGGGATGAAATTGTTCTCGAAGGCAGCTCTTAGTGGATGCTTTCAAACGTCTGCTTCCTTTGTTCCCCTACGTCTTACGGCGCTCCCGGCCGCCATCTTGGTACGCAAATTGAAGAATGGAACCAGATGCTTACTCTCAGTTATGCTTCCTTCACACATGAACGTTTACGCCACGTTACGTCGTTTTCGTTGCGTTACGTTAGTTACTTTTGCGTTACGTTATTTACGTTGCGTGCGGAAGCCCATACGAGTCTCAAGCTACTGAGTAAAGTAAAATTATGAATGCCAATAACATAATATCCACTTTATTTAGCACGAGACTCGTACAAGAAGCAATTATGAGGTTTATGCTACCTAGTAAATGAAATGGAATTGTAAATGAATGTTAATATAAACATAATTTCCACTTTATTTAGCTTGACACTAGAATCGGCTTCCGTACGAAGCTTTACGATGTAACGTAAACGTTTATGTGTGAAGAAAGCATAACGCATGAACGGTCACGTTACGTCGTTTAAGTTGCGTGCGAAAGCCCATACTAGTCTGGCGCTACTCAGGAAATCAAGTGGAAATGTTAATAACATAATATCCACTTTATTTAGCTTGACATTAGCATGGGCTTCCATACGAAACTATACGACGTAACGTAAACATTCGTGTGTGAAGTAAGCTTAAAGAGAGCATGATTCTGCAATGCACTTTATTTTGGGATATTCAACCCTGCATATTTTTTTTTAAAGTTTCGAGAACATCTCCACTTTGTCTTCTATATGTTCTTGATTGGATTTGTTTAAATTCCTTGACTTTTGCAATACGTTTTCCATTGCTTCGAAATGTTTAGAGAATGTGGGGACTAAAGTTTTATGGTTTCACAAACATATGATAACACGAGTATCATATAAAATGATGGGTTTGAGTCACACAAAAACACTACATGAAACTTGATGACAAATGATAGAGTTTAGCCCAGACTTCTTAATTTTACGTGCTTGTGTGTACTTGTCAATGTTTTTAACTTTCGCTAGTGTGGACTTGTACAACTGAAAGAAAAGACATCTTTTCAATGGCTGGTATCCTATAGAACTGATATGAATTTCCCACAGTCTGTTTATTATCAATAAAGGTAACTTTACAACGTTTCGTCAAGCCAATGACTTCTTCAGGTGCTAAATAGTTAGAAATTCCAAATAAATTACAAAATGGCGTTAGCCATGCGGTTTGCAAGGACTTGTACAACACATTTTTTCAATACACATTTTTTACATCATCTCTGCACAATGGCCTTAGAATTTGTTTCTAATACTGATGCTCATCTGCATCAACGTTGGTCTTGCGTGAGTTCCATCATGATGCTTCTGTTTCATTTTGCTCGATCAGTTGCGAATTGAAATGAATTTGTTCTTCTAGTGAACTTACATGTATAAGCACTGTTGCTTTAAACTAATGAATGTACTCACTTGATGGCAGGTTAATAAATGATTACCTGAAGGGTTATCCATCCTCAAATTGAGCCGTTATGCAAACATCTCCATCATTACCAGAGGTCTTTGTTGGCTACAGGAAAATGCAATTTGGCCTTTCGCTTATACCTGGCATATCTCGGCAACTAGTTTTATCCGAGTCATCCATCACCGAGCACGATGGCATTAATGATGAATTGTCTCGAATATCACGACAGCATTCATTGCTCTTTGGTCAGTTTTGGTCACACCAGAGACATGAGGTTGCTGCATGACAACAGCGTATTGCGAATGATTACTTTGGGCTATATTCAGCGTACTTAATTACTGATGTTTGCGCATTGATTTATACGTAACTAATACAGGAATGGAAATCTTAATGCAGTAACTTGCAATTACCGGTTAGTCGTTTTTAAGTCGTTTGGCTAATGCGCAGCTTAAAACAAGGGATGTAATTAAAAATCGATTATGAACATTAAATGGAGCTTTTTTTAACTGAAACGCATTCATCATTATGGCTGCTGAATAACTTTCACCCTACCGAGTACTTCGACTTTTTTTATATGATACTGGGCAAATCTTAGTTATTGCTCAATGGGTTTCTCATCTTCCAGTGTTTTAATGTGAGGCTCCAATCATTAAAATATGAAGTAATTAGTCGCACATAAGAAAGTTTGGCGCTGAAAATTACGCAAATGTCGCCTGGCAGTAAATTTCATTATAAGTCGCATAAATCATTTCCCGTTTTTTAAGTGCAAGGCGAGTGTTTCGAAATAAATGAGATTTAAGCGATGCTAGTCATTTATTTAAAAGCAACGAGCAAACGAGAGGGAAGGACGCCATGGGCCTTCGGGACTACCTTTAATTGATTCCTCTTTCACAAATTGGGGAAAATTGACTTCATTAGGGGTGCTTTCTTGCAGCAAAATTTTCACATTTGCTTTTGAAACAATGTCTTAGATCCCCTGAAGATTTATTACGAGTCATTGTGTTACTCCGATGGAAAGCACCACATCAGCAACATTGTTATCTTAGTACCCTTTACTACCATCTTCTCATTTTATGGATAAAAATTCCTCATGTATTTAATTCAATTTAATGCACCCACAGTCAGCACCTGAGATTCTATGTGGTGGTGGGGGGCTAGACCTATTCAAGTACAGAAATGTTACATGGAGAAATAAAAGTAAAATGAGATGCAGCAATGTTTCGGCTAATAAACTTAGTAAAATAAAATTAAATAAGATGCATCAGAATGACATGCCACCCACGTGCACAAATTGTTGAGCAAAATTACAGCAAAGATGAAAGAAAAATTTAAGTAAAATAAAGTACAGAATATGTAAACTGTTTTCGAATATAGTAGTTTTGAAGATGGAACGATCACTTTTCACTATTTCTTGTGGCATGTCAGTAGTGCGTTTCGCTTACTTATTTTCATTATTTTTTCCTGCATATTCTGTACCTCATTTTACTTTTAACCCTCCTTTCTTTTTGTTATAATTTTGTTGGAACATTTTAGTTTACTTTTCTACGTTATTTACAGCATTTTCCTGCACATTCAGAATTCTTTCTTACTTTTGAATCTGACATATTTGTACTGGGCTAAACATACTCCTACCCTCACAGGTGCTGATTGTGGGTGTATGAAATTGAAGTGTATTGAAGAATCCTTTGTTGCAATGTTTTTTTCTGGTTCGGCACTTGCGTTTAATTTTCTGTTGGGAAATGACTTTGTGGCCTTGTTTAAATTTGGCTTTGTTTAATGAAAGCGGACATGTAAGGCAAACTAAATTGGCCGTTGTTTGAAATAGTCGGTTATTCGATTTTAGCCAATGATTGGGAACTTCAAATTGAGCGAAGTTCGATCAGAATTTGTAATTCATTTTGTTGTAGGGTTGTTTAACTGCCTATCTGGTGTGATTGCAATCGTGTAAATACCGTGGTTATTCGTCAATTACTTTCAATCTCTCTTCAGTGAAAGAAATTGATGTGCTGGAGACGAAAGAAAACGATTTTATTGCATCCTTGTTAGAATTGCAGTCACACTTATTGGCAATTGCAATTTATATAATTCTTCAAACAGGTTTTGAAGAATTATTTCTGCTTACATTTACTTGCTCTATTGGTACCCCCTTCCTTTTCAAACATAAAATTCTGTCCATGAGCACAACATGCTCCTAGTTCTTAGTAAGTTTACTATATCTCAACTTCATCCAAAAACAATAATAAAAGACAAATTCCAGCGACATGTGTTAGTATCACTGTATGTAGATGTTTTCAGTGTATTTTAGGGAAAATTGTAACCAGCCACATTACCAATGCTCTTTGCTAGCTTCGTTTGCCATGGAATTCCACTATTCCAATTATTGCTATCAATTAGCTAAATTATCAGCTATTCAAATAAGGTGTACCGCTTGACTGGACGAAACGTTGTTGTGTAACAATTAATGATTGGGAATTTACCCAATTGTTCACTTAAAACCAGTCCATAAGATATCAAAGCTTACGTTCAAATATATTATGTTGGTACTGTATATGTTTTCCAGTTTTTTCATTAAGTGAGGGGTTTCTGTTAATTGAAAAATTGATGAAAACTTGTTCACGTTCGTGTATATTTGGTATTAAAGAAAGAATTTCTAAACGCTATAGACAGTATTCTTACATGTTATACACGTTAGGCACACTGTTTGGGATAGACTTCATATTAAGCCCCTACTCTAAACGTGCACACTAATTGTAAAGTGTACTTGTCTATTAAACAAGAATGACACATGTTCATCCTTGATCCTTATTGTGTTTGTATGACCTAAACATGTTATTTTCTTTGTTTAGCTGCCATGCGTCAGTCAGTCTCTGCCAGCTAACGAGCAGTTAGGGGAAGCCCACTTTCTCACGGTGCCTACGGCTAAGCAGGGCCTATTCTGTAGTGCGCTGTTTGTCGACTACTTTCGAGTGAATAATGCATGGTCGACAGAATGCAATATCAATATTCCCAGCCTGACTTCAGCATCGATTGTGGTCAGGCGCCAGCTCGACCATCGCGCTGACCCTTGAACTCAGCCAAGTTGATCTTTACTTTGCTGGCCGAGCTCGTAATTAGATCAATTGTCAGAGTGATCATTGGTCATTAATGCTTTTTTGGTCCTCGATTCGAAGCTGTTGGCGTGTTTCGAGCACCACAATAGATTTATGCTCCTGGGCAGACCCCACTAAAGTCCTCTCAACATCCCCGCTTAAATGAAAATTTGTGGTCGCTTCGTGGGGATTTCGACTTGGCTGGGGTCACTTTTGCAGATCGATAAATTTGCCCACGCCAGAGGGCGTCCAACTCCGAGCATATTTACATAAGGCTCGGTTGTGTTTTTCACTTAGACGTTGGCCTTATTTGTCGAGCTTATCGCGCGCAAAAAATGCATGTACAGCGGCAGATTAAAACGCGGGAAGAGGATTAATCAGTGATAGTGCTGGGCCCATTACCTGCGAAAATGCACGGAACAGGGATTTGGCATCCCTGGAGGAAAATTGCGGGGAATTGTCACGCGAAATTGCTAACTTAAAATTGGGCGATTAGACTAACGTTGCGTGAAGCCGTGCATGGTTTGAAGCATCCATTGGGTAAAGTCCTAGCCAGTGTCTAGATGCGGGAGTTTGTTATTAAAATATGCGACTATGAAAATATAAAATTGCCAGAATTCAGCAGTAGCACTTGAGTAAGCTGCGTTGCTAAACGCGGCGCTGGGCTGGCGGATCGGGCGCAAATCGTTGTAAAGCTCAGCCGCTGAGTATGCTGAGTTCAGGGTTGCTACTGACCTGCAAAGTCAGGCAAAGTCAGGCAAAATGGGCTGAAATCTGGAAAAGTCAGGCAAAATTGAGCTAAAGTCAGGAAAAGTCAGGCAAAATTGAGAAAGTGTGAAATAATTTTAAGAGGTTCTAATGTGTAATGTCCCAACCAG
>JAQFYZ010001024.1:0-28744 GCA_034695085.1 Cylindroiulus punctatus
CTTTTTGCATTTTTTTGCAAAAATTTTGCAAAACCAGTTTACTTTTTTGCATTTTTTTTTGCAAAAAATTTGCAAAATCAGTTCATTTTTTTCAAAATTTTTCGATTTATTAACCATTCTATCTAGTATGAATTTTTATTTTTTGGTCCAATCTATCTAGTGTAAATTCTCTATTTTGCCAAACGGGGTCCTGACCACTGGAACCCCACCCTGGATCCGCCACTGTACACGAATGACACCTTGATTCCTTGAACCCTGCAATGAGTTCGAATTTCTGGTGACTCACCCGAGTTCAGGAACTGGTCCTCCGCCGCCGTGGCCCCCGGATCCTCGGCAGGGGCCGGGTCACTGGCATCAGGTGGGTGGGCCATTGCGGCCACCATCCTGGAGCGCATGCGGGCCTCCCTCATGTAGACGGCCCTCTTGGACTGTGACAGGACAGCGCCCTGGGCAGGGTCGCCCCCCTGGGACAGAATCCGCTTGGCCCGGGCCTTCATGTTGGCCCAGCACTTCTTCAGCTGCCGGACGGTCCGCTTTCTCGTGGCCGAGGCGTTGAAGTCCTCCGCCAGGGCCCGCCAGGCCTTCTGTCTCTCGATGACTGCCCGGGCGCCAGACAGCTTGCTCTGCAGGAGGGCGCTCCTGTCCGTCACCAGGGAGGTCAGCAGGGCCTTGTCGATTTCGTTCAGGTAGGTCCTGTTGTCCAGCGTGAGGAGGTCGGTGGAGGTGGCCTTGTTCTGCATGGCCATGGCCTGACCTCTGACCTCGGCCTAAAATCCGCGCAAATTTAGAGTCCACAAAAATAGCCAAGATGGCTGCACTCTTCCTCGAAAACAGCAATGAGCATGGAGGCTGGAAATGAGTTCGCCGCTGCCATTGGCCCGCTGGGCCACGTGACCCGCGGCCGCAGGCCAATGACGGCGAAGGACTCATTGCTATTCGCTTGACAGAAGGTCAGAGAAGGAACATTCCTTTGTAGGAATGAGAAAGTCAGTGCTGACAAGGGCAGTTGAAGTAAAACTTGGAAATGCATTGTATACATGTATTTACATGTACATTGGATTTTGAACAAGTCAAATAAAACAACTACTTTTTGAGAGGGACGTTGAAGTATTATAAAATTCTAGACTAATTGGGAGTGTCCGAAAATGGATATTGCTGCTACGTGAGGGGAAAGAGGCGAGTAATATCTTGAAAAAGTGATTACAATTAACATTTGGACGTCTTATTACGCTCATACATTTATGTCTGCCACGTTTTCGAATACATGATCACTGATATTTGGTCATACAGTAGGTCAAGTACTGCATGAATGGATAGTCGTTATCAGGGTTGACCGTGGGTCCAGTTTATCAAATTTGGTCAAAATTGAAGGTGCTGTTAGGTCGTTTTTTACGGCTTTTTTGACAAAAAAGTCAAAGGTCACGTTGGTAAAACGTTGTTCTGCGCTCAAGGCCAGGTGTTCAGGGTTAATGCTTTGCATAGGAAGTTATTTCCCTGTCTATCTTTCTGTTGAACTACGAATCTTGTACTATATAGTGTGTGAAACAATTTGGATTTGCATATTATACACAAGTACACGGGCCATTGAAGTACTACGGGTGATCATTAGTGAAAGGTTTCACTGTTGTCCCTGTCAATCTCTGATGCCATTCAATGATCCAAATAAAAGGTGGACGCTCGAATTACTTGACGCTCGTGAGTCGGTCGTGACCCTCGCTTTTTTCAGCGTTATGCTCGTTATTTGACAGGAAAATAAATTCAAACTTACCGCTAATTCTTCCACGAATGGAATGGACGCAAGTGATTATCACCAGGCGGCGCTAGCGTGTCGGCTGACCGGCTAGTTAGCCGTCGGCTTACCACCACGTGCGATACAGGGGTGCATCCACTGCATATTATTTTCGGAATTTTTGCGTTTCAAAAACGCAAAACGGCAAAAAGATGAACGTAATTCGAATCCTGGAGAATGCACCTAGATGGCCAGCCTTCGCGTCTTCCATCAGCTGCCGCAGATTCAGTCAATGCACTGCAATAAAATGCCAGACTCAAAAGCGGATAGTACACCAACTGTGTGTTGAGCAACAGGCACGAGAGGTCAGTGTCGGTGTGCTGTTGAGAGCCAGGGCCTCCATGTGAGAGCAAAGTGAGAAAGTAGCCAGATGGAGAACCTCAAGGGGTCGGATTGATAAGACTCCGTGAAATAAAATCTCTGGAGATTGTCCTGTACGAGTTACTCTGCAGTGATCCTCCGAGTCGCTGCCTCGATGACAGTGAACAGCTAGCTGAGAGTTGCTATGTAATATGTATACAGCTCTCGTTTGCACATGGTCTGCTTACAATTCCAGCCTGCTTCGAATAATTAAGAGTACAGTACTGGCTGGCATACAATCAGAGCTAATTGATGTTCACCATCAGAGCATCCCTCGATGGTTACTATAGCTGAGTCAGCTGACAGCCCTGGCATACCCGACACATCTCAAACTACCACAAGAAATACAAGGATATCTGAGATTCTATCTTTCGCTATCTGCTCTCAAATGGATATTGAGCCTAACAAATGGTGGAATATTGACTTGCTATTGCTCACCTTAAAATTCACGTTGAACGAGAGATCCTTCGCTGTCATGAAGTCGTGCCAAGTGCGAGGCTTCCAGAAATGCATTTATCAAATTTCTGATTTCCTTTCAGAACTTCTCAAGATCGGCTCCCGTGCCGGAGTCCACGAGGCGGCACTTCAGCAGCTCAAGCACGCTATACAGCGTCAAACCACCGTCCGACGAACTATTGGTCTACAAGGGCTCGCTCACGACTGCAGTCCACGCAACCAAGTTAATATCGCTGAGTTCCAGCATTCTCGGACTGTCCATCCAGCCGTACTTGATCAATCAAGCCGGAGGGGCGTCCATAGCTCTAATAGCCACGGTGGGTGGCATGGTGGGCTTCTTCACGTATGTGACACCACTCCTCATCCACTGGGTCACGAAGCGCTACGTGGTGAGCTTGCACTTTGATCCCGAGACGAGCACCTTCACTTGCACCACCCTGAGCTTTTTCCTGTACCGGAACCTGATGGAGTTCAAGGCGTCAGACGTGGTGATGCCAGACATTCCAGGCATGTTCACTTCGCTGCTGGTTAAAGGCAAGCCGCTGCTCATCGACCCTGCAGCATTCCTCAACATCGAAGCCTATCGGCACATGATGGGGTACGACAAGCCGATGGACTTTAAGCTGGGCAGTCCCGATGACAAACAGAGTTGATTACGGCTTGTCGGATGTGTTGGCATTAGGCTACGTATAAATAGTGTAAATAAATGCGGAATTTAATAAACTTCATTCCTCTCAAATTACTGTTAAGTTTTTACGAGCCAAATTGAAAACAATCCCTCACATGTTTTTGTAAATATATTTACTTGCTACAGTTAGAATTAAAATGTCAGCTCCTATCTTTGCTAGAATATATAAGCATCTTGCAGCCATGTCCACTCAGCAGGAATGCAGGCTTTAGCCTAGTATGCAAAAAGAGAAAAAGATGGGCGGCACTTGCATTCCAGTTTGGGACAAAATGCTGGTGGAATTTGAATAGGAACAGTTGAGAGACATCGTAATTTAGTATAGATTATCATGCATTTCTTCAGACGTAAGTGCGGGAGTTTTTATGGACTGGCGTACCATGATGTACATTATATCAAGGTGGCCATCATTAGGCCATGTACCTCCACACTTGGAGACAAAATCGAGCAACGTATGCCTCCAGCCATGTTCCGCTAACATCTGGAGACTGCTGCAGGTCTGTAGTTTGAACATCCCGGTTCAAACTATCCCGGGCGACTGTTCCGGGGTAAATTCTGCTGTCTCTATATCACATTTCTAATATTCATATCCAAATTCCAAATTGGCCTAGTGCCCATCATAAACAAGGTCGAGCAACAAGGCAGCCGGGCAGGTCAGCAACCATGAGACAATGAGGCTGTCTGGAGACTTTTGCGGCAAAGTGAGGCTTTCATGCAATGTTGCACAACTTCAACCCAACAATTGCTCCATTCATGCTTACTCCAAAATGAGTAACGTACCGAGGCACTTATGAAATATGGACATCCGACACTGTCGACTGTTTGCGAAGGTCCGGCATGCACCAGACAAACTCCTCATTGTTCCCAGATGGTCGCTGGATGGCTCTGATGCACTGTTGCGGGATCTTTTCTGAGACTGGGACTAGGTTTATGAGGGATTTTTGCGACACAAAGGCTAAGAATTGGCACTGGAAAGATCACTTGACATCAGCAGCGCTATCCAGATGTTAGCGAAACATGCTCGGAGGCGCTCTGGTCCCAAATTGTACAAATACAAAAGCATGAGGTTAAATGCTGTCGAAAACATTGTAAGAATTCAAAGGCTTACCTTGGCACGTTTATTATCAAACTTTTATTAAAACAAATCCAACCATGGTGAAAACAAGGGCTAGTGGCAACCAATCTGAAACAGGCAAAGGTAGAGGGTAGGAAGGTTAATATGGCACCAAAACGAGGATTCTTACTGGAAAAATTGTCCGTATTGTTTCACGAGTCTGTTAGCGCATGCCTAGCTTCAAACATGGGCGCACACACATTGAATCGCTCCTAGGTGATCAATGCTTTAAACCATCGAAATTGATTAGCCGCACGAGAATTTCTGTAGCTCTCTCAAAACCGAGCAATTGTCCTAGGATGAGGCATTTCAATGTTCCATGTGCTATAAGGATAAGGAGTACGCATAACCACACCGGTACACTTCCATCACAACGTACTTAAGTCATCGAGCACCGCACTGAACTAGGTTGAAGTTTATCAGAACCGCTTGCGACTATCCTACAGACATATTTCATTTTGGAACACTTTGCAGCTTCACTGGGAAAGCCGCATCCTGTTCGGCTCATATGGCCCTTCCAAACGCTTCATGTCCTACCGGTCCACAGAATGCGTATCCAAGGTTCACCGGTTCGTCTTTAACCGTTCACATCGTGACACCACTTGTCGTGCTCAGCGCAGCTTGTTGCGACGGTCTCTTCTCTTGAACGCATCCTCGACATGCACGGGGCTAATCTGAAACGAAAAGGCAGTTGCCGGTTGGTTGCCCAAACTAAACGGGTATTGTGATGATCCCGGAGTTTAGATTCTACCACCAAGTTAGTAAGTCAAACACCGGGATCATCGCAAACTACAGAGTTAGTCGAGCAATGGGTCTCTAAACCACGTGTAACAGGTGTTTTTTCTACCAAAACCGCAGTCAAGGACTTTTTAGATCATTGATCTCCTGGACATTTAGAATTCGAACTGCTTTATTTTCAGTCAGAAGTAACATCAGGCACGACGTTTCGGTTATCTTAAAACCTTCATCAGGTACTTACAAATCCAGGCACAGAAATCAGAAGCACCTGATGAAGGTTTTAAGATAACCGAAACGTCGTGCCCGATGTTCGAATTCGAATTCGAATTCTAAATGTCCAGTCACGGCCCATAAAGATGTCTTTTATTCCATGGATTTAAAATATATATTTTTCATGCCATTCAGAACCTATAGCAAACGGACGTGGAAGGCGCTATGGCAATTATTTTGAAGAAATAGATGACTAATGTAATTTTTTTTTTTTGCTTTTTCAGAAAAATTAACACTACCATAAACGCCATAGGAATTTTTTTTTTTGAAAAACTAGAACAAACTTTGTTCAGTAATGCCGAAGGCAAAAGGGCCCTCACAAGGAGTGCAAGTAGTTGATGAATCTGAGGGATACCTGTAAGGAGTTAGGTTTTCATGCCATGGGACATGAAATGATACTTTACTGAGGAAAGACCTGAAAATCTAAACTCTTCCCAGCTATCCCTTAAAATCGTCACCTGTCACACTGCTGATTTATTTATGAAATAGGGCCCAGATCTCAAATGATAAATTTTAGCTTATTTTAAATTCTTAAGGGTACCACAACATACCAACTAATTAAATTAATTCATGCAACATTATCTATGAACAAATGTAAGATCACTTGTGCCCTTTTGAATATTGTTAAGGCCTTGGTTCATACACTTAGATCATGTTACATGAAGTAACTACGTGAGTATTTTGTGGCACATTGACAATTTTAATTTTCAAGTCTTCAATGAAGTGACTAACAGATGAAGTCTTTTGCTTTTTTTTGATGATTCATTTCAAAAATTAACAGTTAACTATCCTAGTTGGGCAAGGGTCAAATATTTGTTTCACACCAGTTTCACAAGCTGTTGGATCAAGTCTCACAGAGTTGATCGAAACCTATCAATGGCATGCATCAATCGGCTTAAACAAAGTCGACCGGCAAAGTTTAAGTTTGTTTATTGTGTTTTCTGGAGCTCTATATCACAAACTTAAAAACAAAACCACATTGCATTAATAAGACCATTGAAGAGAGAATTCCAGCAACTCGAGTGGGGCGGGTTAAAAAACCGAATGCGCAACCAATTCGCAACTGAAGAGCGCGTTCCAACGTGGCTGCGCCGGCATTCGTGGGGCGTAGGGGGCAACGGGAAGAATTAGTCTGTACAAGTAAAACGGCTGCCTTTCCCCACCATCCAATTTGGATTACGAATGGGAGTCCACGCTGAACTAGTGACTGTACAGAAAGCCGAGTGGCTGGGCGCCACCGCAAAGTTAGGGGGAAGAGCTCAACAGTGCATGGCTCCATCCGACAACCAAAAATCTGGCAGCCACCAAACAATCATATACCGGTATGCACCTTTTGGCACAGCTTCCACAAAAAAAGTCGGGCCAGGGAGAGGAGAAAAATAGGGCTCTGGTGAGTAGCAACGCAGCACAGTCCTACCAGTGGTATGGGACACTGGATCTTGACAAATACTCCAATTAACGTGATTTTTTCAAACAATAAAAAAATTGAAAATGGGACCTTTTGCTTATGAAATGGTTTTAAGCTAATATGTCAATTTAAATAAATTTACTGAGAAAACCAGCCCTCTGAAATCGATCGGGATTCAGCGCCCACATGTACTACACGTACTACGAAGTTCCAAGATATGTTTTCTTGGAAGATGGAGGCTTGACATGTTATTGCCAAATGCCAGAAATATGTGATGTTTGAGTTGTGCAACTAGTGAAACAGAGGGTACGACATGTCACATAGTAGGGAAACTTATTAAATAAGATCCCTAAGAATGAATTTTGGAGAATTTTTAAGAAATTTCCAGAAAATTTAATATTGACCGCAAAGCTGAAGGCGAAATTTGTTGGAAACCATATTAAAAAGTAGTGGATATTCTGGCAAATCCACATTTCTCCAAACAAAAAAAAATGTGCTTGGTTCATTCTCAGCTCAGGGAACGCAGTTTGACGAAAGTTTTAAAAATACAGACAAAAATTATGCATTTTAAGTACTGAGGGGTCTTATTTGTAGGAAGTTGTGAAACTGGAAATTTCAAGTAATTCTAGCAAGGTTAACAGGCACGCTATTTAGCCAATTTCTGCTTGAAATTTTTACAAGCTAAAATTTCATGACCTGAACTCATCCCGAAATCTTAAACAGCTACAGTATTTTCAAGACCCAATCTATTTTTCTATTTTAAAGAAATAGTTCCATGAAAGTATTCCTCTCCAAAAAATGAGATGTCGAAGGAGTTTATCAGCAAGTGGGAAACTCATCCACAACTCTTAAATGTTTGGCAGCTACAGTGCATAGGAAAGTCTATTAAGAAGACCAGTATCTGCGGATATTTTTAGGTCGGCACCGGGTTGACTATCCACTGAATCTCTTGCTAACACAAGCAGCTATTAAGCCAGGTACAAATCGCAAATATTTATCAGGAATCGCCCAGTAAACTTCTTCAATCACACGGAATCTTTGCACTAGAAAGTCACATTCTCCCGAATGACCACACAACTTGTCAAGTGTCCACCGCCACTAGTAGGCGCCGTCGGCGTTGCTACCAACCGTGTCACAAAACAGCCCGGTATCGAGGAAGGGGATGGGGGAAAACGCAAAAGAGGCGAGAAAAATTAAAAACAATAAAACAAAAACAACAAAAAATAACAAGGTCTATTCCTTTGGACTACTTATCACGATCCAGCCCCCAAACTTGAACATGCTTCTACCCTGTCACGCCACCAGCATCGGCTTGCAATCGCACGGCACCAACGAAATAAAAAACACCTGAAAGAACGCATCGTCCACAGAGGTCCATTTGGTTTTGTTAGGTACAAAGCAGTACACGCATCCAGACCTTCCACCTGCCCATTCCTTCCGCCTTCGCCAACCGGGCCCACCGGTTGCGCCTCGTGCCGAGGCAGCGGGCTTTGAATAGACATGCGCACGAGACCATCCTTGCCTTAAACCGAGTGTTAAGCTGGTAAGAGGTCAAAGTCATCACTAACATGAACCATGGGGACATGAATGCCGTCAATGACCGGCGTGGCCTTGAAGTCGCAGATGCCCAGCTCCTTCATCTTCCATTCCCAGTCGAGCTTTTGAGCGGCGTGTAGGGACTCGGCTTCATTGTGGTGACGAAGTAGCATCGCCTCCTGTGCGAATTCAAAATATGTTTTAAAAACGGCAATTGTTGAACAGATCAGGGCTTCCACGACTTTTTCAAAATTAAATTCCCTAACTTTGCAGGTTTTCCCATGACCAAGAAAATCTGAACACTTAATTGTTACATGCTGCCAAGCAAACACGATCAAGAACACGGCAAAAATAATCAGTGATCAAGGCACTGAGCTTTGGATTTGCCTATCAGGGGTTCCAACCAAATTCGTGCATATTAGTTTTTAAAATTAGATATGCACAAAAACTGACAACATTAGTGTATATCGCATTTTCCTGATGAAGAATTGCAGAAATATTAACAAAAATTAACAACTCACTGTAGGCAATTGTTACATGAAAAACCAAATCACCAATTGTATTATAGGCGAAATATTTTTAAAAACGTGACCACAAATGATTGGCTTAGGCGCGGTATGAGTGAAATTTTAGAAAAAAGTGTTTTACAAAAGATGTTTTTAAGATAATAAATCTGTAAACAAAATTCTCGGAAGAATATACTAGTCCCACACTACTTGGCATTGTGGTAAAATTTAAAAATCCCATTAGGATATTCCCTGACTTTCCCTTGACTACACAAATCCTACACCTTCCAGATTTTTCAAAGTCGTGTGACTCCATTATGAAAGCATCCAATTTGGCAGCTATGAGATCGCGAAACGTACCTTCACTTTTTCCCACTTGTCATCGACATCCTGCAACCACGACAATAGATGGCGTCCTGTGAAACGAGTTCGCGCATTTCTCTCCTTTTCCTCCTGTGAACAGACAGCAACTTAGTTACTCAATGCCAGGAGTGCGTGACAGCTCATGTCAAAACAAAGGTTTACCTGCTCGGGCTCGATCTGATTGTAGACCTCCTCATCCTTCAGAATGGTGCAGACTGAAAGAGGAATCGTCTGGTTGGCCATGGCCCTCGCCGCATTACCGTGAACGCGCAGGATCTCCTGCTCGACCATTAGTACTAACTTTTCCTGTGGATTTGAAAGCACGAGTTAGCAGGAAAGCATATACAGTCTCACGGTAGAGGCACACTGTGCTGGGTACCTTTTCGATGAGATGCTGCAGCCTGAGGTTATACCTCTCCTTTTCTTGGCTAACGAACAGCTCCTTCATCGGACCAGTTAGTGACTGGGGTGGAGGGATCTGGTGGGATAGAAACGGTGGGGACGTTAGTAAACTCAGTCATATGGAACCACGAATGCCAATTGGTGTGAACATGACAGATGGCGGTCCTACCGTGGGCACCGACAGCCGACTGGCCGCATTCCCAGCCAGCACGTACGAGCATCTGTTGAGAAGGTAGTCCTTGAAACCCTGTGGGGGTTTAGGCTGCACTACGAACATGTTCCGTCGCCTTCTGTCGATCTACGAGTAAATGCAGACGCATGGCAAAACAAGGTAGAACATCAAGGAGGTAACCTTGCTTATTTGCAACACATTATGTCCGATGGAAAGTTAAATGCAGCGCAAAAAGCGCAGGACACCAAAATATTTAAAATTTGTAATAGCCAAGGTTTCATCAGCTTGTGCATAAATCAATCTCTGTGTATGACGGTCTGATGTCATATTGATAACCCAAATCTGGGCGTGTGCAGGTCCAAAAGCAACTCATGAAAATACCATATCGCTCAGCTAACCAGGTCGGCTAGACTGGTCGCATGACATAATTTTTTTTAATTAACGGTTCTGCCAGTCTTAGGACGGGGCGCCAATGGCATTTTTATAGCATATTAAAGGGTACCAGTATAATAAAGATGTCACAATAAAAATGTCCTAGCAAAAAAATTACATTTACACCCTGTCCTGGGATGGGCAGGACTTATAAAATTAATTAAGATGCCATTTACATCCCGTCCTAGGACGGACAGAACTTGCTGGTGTAGGGTATCAATCTCGCGGGGGAGCTATGAGAATTGTTCTAATAATGCGCTAATAATGCCATAGGTCGACCAGTGAATGCACAAAAGCCCATGGACTAATGTTTTGCAAATAACAGTAAATGAGCTCAGTTAAGGCTCCCTGTGTCACTGAATGGCCATCGATAATAATAGAAGACTTGAATTTCAATAGGGTCTATGTGACAAATGTATGCTTGCGAGTTAATCAACAAATTGTTTCAACAAAGCAATGTGCAGTATACAGAGATCGATACCCCGCATCTGCATCTTTTTTATTGCCATTAGTGGTCTTGACCATCCTAGATGCCATATTAAAGACATTATGCCACTACGTTCTAGCACAGACAGGACTACTAGATGTAAAAATAGTTTTAGCTCGACATGAAAAATACCCGTGCTGCCAATGAAAGGGTGTACTAAATTTTGTGGCACCAATTACCTACGTTACGTATTTTTTGGCACTGAGCTCCTTTTTCCATTAAAATCATCAATTTACGACGTCCACATATTCGCATATGTAACCGAGGTATTAGCACAAAAATTTAATCTACATCACTACATGTCGCTTAATCCTTTGCCTCAAACCTGAACACGAGGCATCAACTCTCACGTCAGAATCGATGCCAAACACTGATAAAAAGGAGCAAGCAAAGAGGGTGGCATACCTGCTTCCTAATGTTCAGAAACATTTCGTAGCAGTTAAGTATGGACTGGTCCTCACAGTGGGACGATGCGGAAGACCAGGAGGACGACGCCGAGCTCATGTGACCTCCAGAGATGCCCTCGCACGAGTGACCGTCCCGCGTCCGCAGCTTGCGCTTCCTGGGGTGCATGTCCGGCCCGTTGGGCTCATCGCCCGGGTACTCCTCCCCTAATTCGTATTTGGCTTTCCCCCCTAGGTCCCCGCTGCAGTCCGTGGGGCTGCTGTACTGCAGCTGGGTGGGCGACGTGATGGAGTTCGAGGTCGACGCGCTGGCCAGCGCCGCCATGCGCTGGCTGCTGCGTGTCACCCTGTGAGACCTTTCCTCCGCGTGCCCGTCCCGCGATTTGCCGTCCTCCTTGCCAGTGCAGTCCGTCCCGCCGTACGCACTATTGTTCGTCGCACCGTCGCCTTTGACGTCCAGCACGTCCCCGCCGGGCGCGTTCACTACGTAGGGCAGTGCTTGTCGGCTAGCTAACTTGTTGCGGTCCTGCTCGGACAAGGACGTGGGTGGAATGACGATCTTGAGGGGCGGCACCTTGGGGAGCCCGTGGCCCGCCTCGAGCGAGCCAGACTCTTCCGCATCGCTTTGCGTGCTCTCAGTCTCGGAGCCCGAGTTCAGGTGCGGGTTCTTGGTCGGGGGTGTCGGCAGGGCGTCCTGGGAGTTCTTCCGCTCCTCGGGGGCGCCCTTCTCCCGACTGTGGTTCCTCAGGGACATGGAGACGCCCGAGTTCAGCGCCCCGGAGCCCACCTTGAAGCCCGAGTCGCCACCATTGTCCTTCCCGTCCCGCTTCCGCTTCCTTCGATTGTCGTCCTGCTCCCCCTCGCTGGCGTCGTCCGCGTCCGGCCGCACGTGGTTGTTGCTCTCCCCATTCTTCTTGCCCGACCCCTCGCCGTCTCCCTTGTGACTGTTGGCCTGGCCAGCCACATGGTTTTCCATAGTCCTGGCGCGGCCGCCGGCTTCGGAGGGCGCCCCGTCCACCGAGGAGTGTTGGTGGATCACGCCCGTGCCGGACGCGTCCCTGGTGCTGCTCACCACGTTCAGCTGCGGGTCGTACGCGTCACTGTCGGGCGTCGAGGAAGAGCTGCGGGCTGAGGACGCCGCGGGGCCGTCCTTCTTGAACTGGTGGTAGGCGCTTTCGCCGGTTTCCATGGTAACGCAGTACGACTGGTAGCGTGGTTCCGTCGAGCTGACCTCCGTGGGTTTGGACGCCCCGCCGTGACGATCATCCCGAGGTTTTATGGGTTGAAAGCGCAATGTCAGTCTTGGGGAGCTTGGTTTGTCTGGACCTTGGGAAATAGCTAAGATCAGTTTCAGACAGAACAGTACACCCTTCTTTAGGGCAGTTTCAATGAAATCACAACTACAGGGTGTCTACTGTATTTGGCTTTATAAATTCTACGACAATTCAATGACTTCTGCATGAATACAACAAATATTTGAATGTCGATAAGAATGTGCGACTGTTTCAAAAGCCATAACCCCATTATTTTCCGACACTTTCCTCACGTGGTAGCAGCTGTCAATTTTCAACCCCTTCCTACAAGTGATGATATGATTGTCGAACAAAAGAATTTCAGCTTGAGGTAAATTTGTATCAAGATGAAAAATGAAAGGTTTCAGTCACACAAAAGCACAGTTCAAAACGCTGAGGGCGAAATTACGTCACAGTTGAACGTACCCCTATGTATACTAACACATTTTGAATTAAAGGCCTATCATAACTTTGGCTGGTATTCAGATGGTATAATAACATAAAATGCACCATTCTACCAAACATTCTTCAATTTCTCGGAGTTTTATTTTGAAGGGCCAGTTCACACGATCTACTTAGACGGCATCAAAAAATAAGAAATCGATAGGCAATGTGAAAGACAAATTGTACATCAAAGTGAAAGACTGTTCTAAAATGTCCAGTGAATTAATCAAAGGAAGAAACTCGATGACTTTTCCATGACCAGTAGACACCCTTACTAGTACAGTGAATTGCAGACTGCAATGATTTGTGAATTGAACCAATTAATGATGGGAGGCTCACCTTTTGATGACTGATGCTGAGGGGAACTTTTTCGCATGTTGTTGGGGCGCGCACTTTGTTTGGGAGTAATGTTGGACGTGAGTCGATGTGATGTCAGCTGTGTGGCGAGACCTGCAAGACGGAGAATGCAAACTCATTGACAAATTCCTGCGAGGCAGTGTCCCACAGCAAGAAAAAAAGGTCGAAGCGAGCCTTACTTTCCGTATCAGGGAAACTGTTCCCCTCATCGTGGAAAAGGAAGGCCCCTGACACAGCCGACTCTGCTGCCGCTACGATATTGGCAGGAGCGCGGATGGAACGGAAGTCAGTGTATGTGTTGATAATTTCGATGACTTCGTGATCAGAGGAGATGCTCAGGGGAGTTTTACCATTAGTCGACCTTGGGTGAGGCAGGGCACCGTGCTGCAGCAATAGCTTGACTAGCTGTGGGAGGACAAGAAATTGTTAAAATCACTACCAACCCGCGTCGTAAATGCTTCTCTTTACTTATTATACCTTGCAGTGTCCATTGACAGCTGCATCGTGTAATGGGGTGATGCCATCTAGGCCCCTGGCGTTGGCGTCAGCACCAGCTTTCAGGAGGAGCTGGGCAACTCCCAAAAAGCCATAATTGCAAGCTTCATGAAGCGGAGTCCATCCTATGACACGCAAAAAGGATGCTTATTAGATATTTTCTATATTTTTAAATTTGCAATGTTGCAGTGGAAGTCAAACGTGATAACTTGCTGAAAATCTGATTCCGGCCAAATTTTTGGGCTAAAGCAACCTTTACCACTTACCAGCGTAGTCTGCGGCGTTTACGTCTGACCCGAGGCGTATCAGGCTCCTCGCCTGCTTCAAGTCGCCACGGATGGCTGCTACGTGTAAGGGAGTCTCACCCCTCTCATTGCGTTTGGAGAGATGCTTCTTGTACTTGCAGTTTGGCGGTGCTCTTCTGGGGCTTCTGACTCTTGGGGCGTCAGGAGTCTTTAAGGATCCTGCTACGGATACAAAGAATACACCATTTTCAGATTTCATACGATCATTCGGCAACAAGGCAAAGTTTGTGAGACCTGTCCAATCCAATGCCTTAAAACTATTCAGTAACATAACAAACTTTTCTAGCTCGATCCGATGTCTAAAATTGATTCGCTAACGTGGCAGTTTCACGCCATGCTCATGGATCTGATCCGGTAAAATCATTCAATAAAATAGCAAACTACCCAACCGGCCTGATGCCATGTCAAAATCATTCGCAAACATGACAAACTTCACCCAACTGGCCCGATGCGATGGCGTAAAATCATTCAATACCATTCAAGAACATGGCAAGCTTAATCCTACAGACCTGATCGGACATCGGCATTTGACACATTTGATACTGGCCTGATCCGATGTCAAAATCATTCGGTAACATGGCAAACTACTCTGACATCGGCATTTGATACATTTGATACTGGTCATATCCGATGTCAAATCATTCGGCAACATCGCAAACCACTAAACCCTACCTATCATGTGGGTGCCGAGTTATGAATTCATTGAGTAGCAATTTGATAAACTTGGTGGTATGCCGATTAAATCCAGGGTGGAAAATTAACTGAAATAGAATATTGAATAATCGGGTCTTAAAATGGGGCATGGCATCACGGAATGTGGTCCATGATATCGCTGGTATAAAAAAAAACCAAAAAAAAAACACGGCAATAACTACATGTAGATATTAATAATGGCCATACTCTTCGGTGCTCGAAAACGCAAAAGAAAACCAAATTTAGTGGACACTTCGGCGAAGTTGCTTAGTGTACAGTATTGGAAAACTAGAGAAGTTCCTGTACATTATTAATAAAAGGCAGCCAGCCTTTCTCTCTTGAATTTATTACTGCTGGCAAAGCTCTCAAAGTCAGATGCAACTTGACCATTATAGCAAGTTATGCTGCCACCGTATCAAGGACAGCTTACATTTAATGACTGACCATGAACATTGACATGTTGCACGAGCAGATTCATATATCACAGTTTGTGAATGCTTATCACACGTATTGCAATATTTAGATTTTAGTGCATTTGGACCGGGCCAGTACGGCGAACCTGGATGATTGGGATAACATCTAACCATCAAACTATTGGAATATCATAGCATTAGTTGAAAGCTGGCCAAGACTGGTCCTAAGTCATGAAGACCGGACGTGCTATTCATCTAGCAGCCACGAGGAAGGCAGCAACCCTTTTTCAAACAACGGCACAATGCACCGCGCATGATTTATTAGTGGCAAACGGTTTTGACTCCATCCATGACTCCGGTTAAACGTACACGCAGTGATTTGTTGAAAGGCGTATAACTGGTGTGAATTTCCAGGCGTGGAACGTTAACACGCCAATAATATTGGTTCAATGGCACACGTGACAGCTCTGCCAGCGTTCAATCGATGCCCAAATATGAGTCATGCCAGCATCTGGGGTTTAGCAGGCCTAATATTTATCAGCAAAACTCATGCATGCACAAACAGCAACAAGGCTATGAGGCATAAACGAAACTTATGGAAAATTTGGAAGGTCGGAACGGTTGGACTCTAGCTACCTTTGGACTGCCAAAGTAGCCGAAGTTTACCGTTTCAGCTGGTAATAAATCTGCATGCATTTATATTTAGACTTTTGGCACTCCGAGCCTCGCTGTCTCTGGTGGAAGAATGATGAGTATCACGGCACGGGCAACGAGAGTGAGGAGAAGCAACACAAGTGCAAAATACATTAGTTACCTTCTCTAAGTTCGCAGGCTTCGGATGTGATAACCTGGAGGGTATCTTTAATTAGACTGGAACTTTTCGGCCTAATGAAACTGGCCCCGGAGGTTCTCCCACCCCAATCTACTTACTTAATGTCAGCATATAAACTAGGTAAATACAATCCAACCCGGTACCCTTCAATCAGCATAGGTACGCTGTGTCCACTGGATTTGCTAACGGAAATTCTTTGAGTTTCCCTGACCATACAAATTGTCAATGTACATGTTTTATCAAATGTTGGATGGCAGCCAATGATACACTGTACCATAACACCAACCTTACTGCCATTGAATGTAGATCAATGCCAAAGGGCAACTTTACACGATCTACTTTGATGACAAGAAAAACAAGAAATTGGTAGGTAAAGAAATGCTAAAATAGTACGTCAAATGGCAAAGGTAATCTGACTGTACTAGGGTACAGTGAATCATTCAAAGGCAAATATTAAATGACAACTGAAAATTTACTGACGGTTTCATGACTTTCATGACCTGAATTTCACATCATGACATAGCATTTCTATATCATGAAATGTTACCCCTGTTCAACCCATTGAAAGCATATAGCAGCATCAGCATCAAGTCTTCCCATCAATGTACGAGTATCTTTACCCTTGCGAGATATTTCACACATGCCTTGCCTGCAATCTTTATGAACCTAAAACCCAAAACGTCACTTCAAAAGAAGCAAATTTCTGATGTCTGGAAGCACGGTTGTTAGTGCGAAGCATACCGTTTTACCAGTTGGCTTGCTCAAAATGACGCCTATCCACCCGTTCAATCATTTATTCTTGGCATAATTTATTGAAAGCCTTGCATTCCCAAATCTGCCAGCTTTCACATTCGTAACTCACGAGCATCTGGTCGCCGACAATGAAACCTGCCAAAACGCAAAATTTCATGCCAAATTTGTGTTTCACACCAGCCTCGGCATGAACCATGCTGTGAAAAACATTAAGAGGAAGTTCAACTCCTATGTCCACCACCGTGTAAAACATTTCGGAACATATTTTCGGCTTTTCAAAACTACACCAACCACTAAATAAATTATTTACCTTGTAGATTGAGATGTTAGCCATCACATCGTTCCACCATATGAAAAACAATTAACAAGCTTGACAAAAGCAAGAACTCGTTCATGCTTGCGTTCCAATCTGTAGAATTTAGAGCGCACTGGTGCTCAATTTTGCACCTTTGCCAAGCTTATTTTTTTATAAACATATGACGAAAGTCACAGCGTTGAAAACGAACGGTATGATTGCGATCACGTCATTCTACAAGGTAAACAATTTATTTCGCGGTTAGAATCGCTTTTAAAAGCCAATTTGGAAGTAGAATCCCTCACATTTCTGGGACGACAATGACAGCCACAAGCGTGTCATTTTGAGAGTCCGCCTACGGTGGGCAAGCCTAAAACAGCTGGGAGTGAAATGTCCAAGCCTGTCGAGGAAACGACGTGTTGGAAAAGCGATGGTGGCAACAAACTGTGACGCCAAGACGACCTTGGTATTCTGGCCAGAGAAGTGATACCGTGCTGATAAAAAACGGCTTGTTTGGCGAAATCTCAGATAATGCGTGAGATTTACCAACACCGAGCGTTGCCAACACTCACCCCCGGATACGGCAGCCCCACAACAACTGCACCTTGGTTACAAAACACCACATGAACCTATTTCTCATGGCTGCACCTCTTCCCACTCCCGACACCCTGTACCGGGCAACTTCAACCTTGCCTCGTGCCTACACTTAGGCAGGCAGTGCTGGTCTGTACCAGCAAGGTGGAAAAATCTGGAGTGGAAATCAAAAAGAGTCAAATTCGTTTTTTTACAAAATGCCATGAACTGCGATTCCATTCATGAAAACCGCAGCCGTACTATCCTCGCATGGTTTCCTTGCATGTTCAATGAACTACAAAAGAAAAAGTCAAAGTGAAAACAATGTGGTTCAGAGGCCAACAATTTGGGAAAACAACTGGTTGCACCAAATACGGCCACAAATTCCCATCCATTTGTGGACACTGAATCCGGTTTCAAAGGTCGACTGGATTGCGAGTTAGGTGCTACCAAGGATGAATAAATCAATCAATGCGAGTGTTTTAGCCTACTAGCTGCTGGCTGTGTGCTTTATGCTATGAGGGTTCAAAATACGTGCCTCATTGTTAGCTAACTACTGGAAATAATTACTAGCATAAAAACGGTCTGGCTGCTGGTGCCAAAACAACAGAGCTGATGTGAGGAGTAGGCCTACATATTTTCTGTACCTGGATAATTTTACCACCACCACATGGCTGACAGCGTAGTACTGAAATGAATTTAGAAAAAGGACAAAAAGCTAGCTCGATTTTGAATTTAATTATGAATATGAGCCGTGAGAGCCGCACACGTCTTTGCTGGGAAGGCTATCTTTCCGACCAATTTATTTACCAGCACATACAGAAACCTCCCGTTCATATCAATTGTAGATTTGGGCTTGCGCAACTTGACAGAAATAAAATGGAGACTACCTGTAGGCTACAATAACTTTCAGAAATTGCTTGGCTTGGAAAATTACTGACCAACCCATAAAGAGTAGGTAGAGTACAGAAGCTTAAAATAGTTCAGTGTAGAGCTGGGAGGTGTGTTAGTTAGCAGCGAGATGAAAGCATTACCGAAATGATCAAGGATCTCCAATGGGATAAGCTTAGATTGTTAGCATGAATCTTTTTGAAATATCAGCTTCAACGGAATATTTTAGTTTGGTGGAGCTTTATCACAAAAACCACCAATACTGTCACTCTAGTCTACACATGGAATTGCATCCCATTTGGATTCATGATTTATACTATCAGTCTTACTTTTCAATTTAGCAATGATGATGGTGTCCACCCTAATTTGGTGATAACTGCCAATATATTGGGTGGAAGTTGAATTTCAACCCCACCATCCTGCCACACAGCATACTGTATATGTGCTGTTGATTGCAGAATTTTCAGAATTGGTCTGAAAACTAACAAGTATAAGGCGAGATATTTTTTTGAAAATACAAGCTTCTGAGCAAGATTTTTTGACCATTGTCTCACCTTTGGAAGTTATGTGAAGATGCATATGTAAGTTCTACTGTGTAAACCAGTGCAACAAAACCGTTTGCAATCAATGTTCAACTTATCATATGCAATTTGATGGCTAGGCTTTTTGGGCAGACAGGAGATGCAATCACATTATATGCAAAGTTGATACTACAGGATATCAAGTTAAATTGAATGGCTTTGTCAGAAATCTAATACATGCAAGAAGTATTTGTGAAACTGTAAGATAATGAGCAAGAATTTTTTGATACGGGTTTCACCTTTGGATGATCAAAACTCCACAGGCCCTAGCCTACTGTCTAACTCAGTCCACCCAAAAGAGCTTTGCAATCTAGTCCTACATGAGAACCCCTCGGGCTGGTTTCATAAATCCAAAAGGGTGCATTTCGGAGTCTAAGAAGTGTGGACTGAGTCTAAACCAAATGCAACACAATCGTTCACATTTGATGAACAGTTGAGTACCATATTACAAAAGAACAATATTATTACAGGATTTTGATTGATGAAAAGATATGGTCACATTAGGCAATCACAGACCTACTGTATATTATGGACATAGTTATTACACACGCCGTAGTTCTTGCATCTAGATTTGTACCGATTGAGCACGATTTAGCATAGGGTTTGGAAGACAAAACCCGATGCAAAATCGTATGAGAATATTATAAAATCATGAACTGCATAGTATATGCGTAGTACATGTAATGTACTTAAAACTCATGGTGGCAAGGCAACAAAATGGTGCACAACCACAAACAATGACCAGTGGTCGCCGGGCCCAGCTGACGCAATTTTGGGCCCCTGATCTAGATAGACTGTGGCCCCAAGTGACCTTTGGGGGTCAATAAACCAAGCTGGGCGATTTCCAATCGTTTTATGGCCAGAAAAATCCCATTTCCTAAAGTCCAAAGTGCACATCAATGGAGGGTAGTTTGCTGGTCAAGCACGCCAACCAGCCTTCATTTCGAGGCTCGTTTCGACCTCACTTCCACCTAGATAGGTCCCTTTGGTGTTGAAGGAATTCCATGGGGCATTTCTGGACACCAAACGACTGATTGCAGTACAAAAAGTCATTGTCCTAGGCTGGCAAATCGTGAACGACTTAGGCCTAACGTGCTTTTCACATGATTCCTAGGCAGGAAGTCGGCTAGAAAAGCACGCGAGACCTGGCTTATCGGCCCCACCCGGCTCCAAGCGCTCTTCTAGGATTATTAAGGATAAAAATGGTGTTTCTAACCTTTAATTTAAACGGCCCGGACTCGATATATGCCCAAAAACAGACAGGCGTATGGAGCATTAGTGTGAGGCGAGCAGCACTGGCGATACATACTTTTGCAAGGTTACGCGGTTAAAACCTCTGAAAAAACTGTTTAAAAGCCCGTTGCTATCGTGTTTATAGGTCCCAGGATCAGATCCCTGACTGTTTTATGCGTCTCAGTGGTCTTATTGCTTCGCAAATTGTTCGAATTCCTTTCCTGAAGGAATACAAAGCAACGTTAGGCCTAAGCGCCCAGAGGAGAACGCCAGCGCCATCTATCGACCGGTCCGCCAACTAAAATGAGCAGCTTGCCAAATTTTCAAGGTCGACACCGTGGGAACGCATTTTTCACAGTCGAAATCGCTCCGGTTTGCAGTTAACGCTGGTATACAGGACTGAGGTTCGATGGGGGTCACGACCACGGGTCGCCCTTGGACAAAAATCTCCACACTGGCCGACCATACAGCACGGAATGTGGTGGAAAATCGGGTCTTGATGGTGATGTTGACACCTGAGCACGGTTTACAGGGTGCCACGTAATATGTGAACATTCAAATTTGCATGTGATTTGTAGGTACATCCTCCCATGTTTACACGTTACAAATATTTAGATTTCCCGATAAGTGGATGATCTAGTATATAAAACCAATTATCCTTTACTTCGTTTCCCTATATATATCCAGAATTTTGCAGCATGTACATTTTTTTCAGTATTTGGCCACATGACAAAAATAAAATTAGTTGCTTATTTTGGATTACTGCCCCATTTGAAAAAATCTAAAAGTGGTGATTTCTGTTTCTGCCCAGATTTCTCCAAAGAAAAAACATTAACTTTGTTTGGTACATTCTCAAATAATGCCATAGGTGAAATTTTTGAAAAAACTCTAGACAAAAGTGATGGATTTTATGGTAATGCTAGTCCCACTTCTAATTTGAAATTTAAAATCTTCAAGATGAATAATAAATTCCAGTACATTTCCAGGATTTCCAGCCCATTAGACATTCTGTAGAAACTACAGGACAACTAATAATTTGTTTTCTATTTATGCCAAGGCGACATTAAAGTCGAAAAGTTATCTTTTTTTTAAAAAAAAAGTTGTATAATTATTTTCCTTACGAAGGGGATAGTGGCCCACGTCTACGATTAAGCTAACTCAAAAGCAAGTGAACGTTGCAGACATGCACCTCTCACAACCAAAGTTTCCACCACAAATCCACAACAATAAAATGGGAATTTCCCATAGTCAAAACAGGACTCGAAAGATGTGTACAGTTTTGTGATCGATTGAGCTGCTCAAGAAGATTTACCAATTATAACAGTATCAAACCAATGAATTGAGGGGCTCACCATCACATCCTTGAGCAGCTGTCATCTGCAGGAGAAAGGCGAGCTGCTGTCGTTCTGTGAGCGCCTTCAGCGGCTCTCGAAGGAATCGAATGGGAGTAGTCTTATCATCATCTGGGTCATGAGCCATTGCGATTTTCGGCTTCCTAGGTTTTCTGTTTTGCTCTTCGAGTTCTGCATGGAGCATATTTACGGTTAGCATTAAAAAATCGAATTGAACTCACGATCTGCGTATTTGCCTGAGTATACTTACCATCGGCAGAGTCTAACTGGTCCCCACAATCAAACAGCTTTCTATTCAGAGTGGGTTTACATGTTTTGGCCATCGTGCTGATAATCTAGTAACAATGAGTAGAGTTGTTGAAACTTAAGTAAAGGCAGCGATGCAACAGCGCACAAAACTTCGGAACATTTTCACAACACTGCACTACCTCGTATACTTTCAAAGTAATACACGATGGTACACTTAATTCCAAGCATTCATATGACATCATTACACAGACTTTCGCACTGACTTCAGTGCATTAATTGATATAACAGTACATTACCTTCGGAGCATTTGTTTGACAGTGCATTCATTAACTTCAGAGATTTTGAATGACAGTGATCCTACTATCACTACCGGTATCTTCAGATCATCATCAGACACCAGTGCACAAAATTAGGAATAAAGTTTACATGTACTGTCTATCAGAGCACTTACATAAAGGTGCACTGCATGACTCCAGAGCATCTCCACGTCAGTACACTGTCTTCAGAGCATTTACACTTCCGGATTAATGCAATAAATTATTTATTTACACGTGCCTATAACCCTAAATTTGCCTGATTCGAACAGCAGGGAGCGGCCCAACAATTGAGCTCTTGGAAGCAGGTTATTTTCCGAAAATCTAATGTTTTCTCATCTTGCCTTACTCTCGATTAGTACGGTAACAATGCTTACCTATTCCAGGACGACGTCGGTTCTTAAAAATCGTAAGAGATTCATACAAGACCTCGGATTTACTTCCTGATAAAAGCACCATCAAAAGGCGGCAAAACGGTCAAAATATCCCGGGAAAATCCGCGGGCAGTCGCCACCAGCTGGCGCACGGGTCGCCACCGGATCCACGCATGGAGGCACGAGCGATCTCATTGGTTCATTTCCGAGTCCTTAGTTGCAAAGGCGTCAATCAATCAAATCAAACCAGTGTTGTGTTGATTTGATGAAATGTTGATCTTCGCCTCGTGAAATTACCGGCTTTTTACGCAAATTTCCACGTGACCTTTGCCCCCGGGGACAACTCGGATCCCTTGGGCCTGAAGATGACATAGTTCATAAGTTTTGGCGGCAAAAAAAAAATGATTTTCGAACTGCTGGCTGGTAGGGTGCCCAAAGGCATAGCCAAAGGTGATGCAATGTCAGCTCTGAAAAACTTCAAAATCTTTCAAAGAACATTAAACTATTGCTCGAATTACGGTAGCAGCCCTGCGACACGATGCGAGCTACTGAGACAGACTCGACATTCGACGGTAAATGTCAAATGGCGTTTTTAGGAAGTGACTGGCACCCCTACATGTATATATGGAGGGTGCCTCATAAGTGTCGTTAAGGGCACCCTGTACAATTGAGGGTGTCCCATAAGTGATGTGAGAGCCCCACTAAAAATAAACTGATTTATCCCTCAGGTCAGGTGGAGGCAGTTCTGCCGGGAGTATCGAGCGGCCCGGAACCTGCTCGTGCGGTCTGGGGTGTCTGCCCAAACGGTGGCCCGATTTCCGTACAGCCCGAGTGAGTGCCGGAATCCCCAGCCGAACTCGAGCGTATGCTGCTGAATTTCATACCTAATAAACCGACCCTTGCAGTTCTTTGCAGGCAGCTGCACACGTCCTGGCCCAACCCGCAGAACGACAAAGACGACAATAAAAAAGACAATAAGGACGATGAGGGTCAGTATAGTACTGAGCAAGAGCAAGTTCGTAATTCTCATTCTAGGCCAGGCCGCAAACTTGACTCACAAATGGCAGCTCAGATGGGAAAACTAGCAAATTGACAAAACAGCTACAGCATAGGCTACCCTCCCAGTACCGAGTACCCTCTGCCAGTCTGGTGTTTGGGAAAAAAACCTAGCATGTTGGATGAATCCCCTTCCATGCGCATATGTTTCAGTGTACATGCCTCCTGTCTTTAATCCCTAGTACCCACCCATCACAGAAAAGATCGCAAGCCATTGCATCCGAATTATTTGACAGCGTTGAATTCCATTCAGTTTAAAGCAAGCATTACAGAGCAATTATTGGGTCGATGATTTACAACATTGTATGAAGAGTAAAATTTAAAAAGAAAGGTGGAATTCGAGTGGGCCCAAAAGACAGGTGTAGTTGGTATTGGGAACAATTTAAGTTAATTGATTGTATGCGGATGCACGCACTGTTCTATTGGGTCATATTCAATTGTACGCATGTCTGAAGACATGGAGTCCCTAGTGTTGTGATTAGCTCTGGGCATCAGACGATGCAGTTTTCTGCTGAAGCGAGTGATAATCTTTCCAGCTCAAATTAGAGCAGCAACAAATAAATTTAATAAGGGCGTTTCTACATTTCTCTGCCTTGTACCATTAATTCTCCAGAAGAATCCAAATTGTCATTGCTGGCAAAAGCAGCGCTGTGGATGATGACCGCCTACATCGTCATAACGCTGATGTCGCTGCTATTTCCCAGCAGCAACCAGCCCGAGGTGATCCGCTACGTGTCTTGGAACGAATTTGTTCATCACATGCTCGCAAAGGGGGAGGCAAGTAGCTTCAACAAGACCTTAGGTCACGGGGTTCCTGCCTAGGCAGACCCCTGCTTCCATCGCCAAATTTCTTTCAATGGCTAATGTGGGCCAATCTCTAGGTGGAGGAAATAATCATCCGGCCCGAGCTTGATTTGGTCACAATTTACCTCCATGATGACGCCATCGTGAAGGGAAGAAAGGTAACTGTCTGACAACTGCTGCGCTTGCACCACGGCTGTAACCAGACCCATTGTATAGCTTACTTTAATCCAACTTGAATGCAGATTGAGCACAAAACCTTCCACATGAACATCGTGGACATCCAGAAGTTCGAGGAAAAGCTCCGGGAGGCGGAGATGCGGTTGGGCATCAAGCCTGAAGCCGGAGTGCCCGTCATATACGAACGCAGCCAGGAGAGCGCGTGGCTGCTGCTCGTATCGTTGGTTGCAGTGGCCCTTATGATCCTACTGATGTTCCGCACCGGACAAATTAAGACCCCTCCTACAATGGACATATTTGTAAGAATACAAAACAAACTTGATTTTGTTTTGTTGTGTTCAACGTGTAAAGCATACGATTATTTCCGGCAGTCGCAACTGACCCGGGCCAAATTCACCATCGTAGATCCCCTGACAGGAGGCGGCAAGGGTGTGCGCTTCAAGGACGTTGCCGGACTGCGGGAGGCCAAGCAAGAAGTCATAGAATTCGTGGATTACCTGAAGCGCCCCGATTTTTATAAGGTTAGGCCACAGAGGTGTTTTGGTCGGTTATTGATTCTTAATGTTTGCCTATTTTCCGCACCACGAGGTGAACACTGGTTTTGAACACTTTGAAAACAACAAATGATGTTTACAGAATCTGGGGGCCAAGGTACCAAAAGGGGCTCTCTTACTGGGACCCCCGGGCTGTGGCAAGACGCTGCTGGCCAAAGCAGTGGCCACAGAAGCAAACGTTCCGTTTCTTGCCATGGCTGGCTCCGAATTCATTGAAATGATCGGTGGACTTGGGGCGGCCAGGGTTCGGGATCTGTTCAAGGAGGCCCGGAAACGTTCCCCGTGCATCATATACATAGACGAAATCGACGCCATCGGTCGCAAGCGCAGTTCAGGAGCGCTATCGGCTGGAACGACCGGAGAGGAAGAGCAGACATTGAATCAACTGCTCGTGGAGCTGGATGGTACGTTATTGCATGACATTTGTTGCACATCGAGGACCGGTGCCACTATGATAAAATATTTTCTTAGGTATGGCCACTAAGGAGGGCGTTATCATGTTGGCTTCAACCAATCGTGCAGAGGTTTTGGATAAGGTAATGCGTGACATAAAGTGGAACATCTGCACCGGAAGTGTGTCATAGAATTAACACTAAGGGCAACCCCTCTCGAATAGGACTGCTTTGTAGGACTGTTTCTGGCACCACCAAGAACCGACTTAGTTGCGGACAATTTGTTTTACCAGATGGTCAGAAATGTCTGCTCCGTGAAGAAAATTCTACGCGATTGGACAGACAATTGCCACGGAAGTTTCTAGTATATGATACAAAACCCATCTGAATTATGTGACAGCTCATGTTGAGTTAATTGCTGTTGGTGCATGAAACCCTGTCCTATTTTTTCTTTACTGGGTGTGCCCCTAATGTCAACAGTGTACATGTACTGTGCAGAGAAGAACTGTCCTACATGCTGGGTGGCCAACTTGAGGGGTTCACTGTATAAAAGTTTGGCTTTCTGATCAACAGGCACTCTTAAGACCCGGGAGATTCGATAGGCACATACTCATTGACTTGCCAAATCTGGAAGAACGCAAGGAAATCTTTGAGCAACACCTGCAATCGATTTTACTGAAGGAAAAGCCACCTGCTTACTCCCAGCGCTTGGCTCAACTAACGCCCCGTTTTAGTGGTAAGTGCCCAACACTCACTGGTGTAACTGAGGGGGGAGGGGGGCACAAACCCCCAGAAGGTGGTTTACAGAACATAGTACAAAGTTCAATTTCCCACAAACGTCTAGGTGCGGACATAGCAAACGTGTGCAACGAGGCGGCTCTCCACGCAGCCCGCAACAAGGAAACAATAGTTGGCGCCCACAATTTGGAGTATGCAGTTGAAAGGGTGGTCGGCGGAACCGAGAAAAGAACGCAGGTGATGAGCCCAGAGGAAAAGCGGGTGGTGGCATACCACGAGTCAGGACATGCCATCCTTGGCTGGCTTCTGCCACATACGGATGCTTTACTTAAGGTGACTTTTCTGTCTCGCACGTTCAAATTTTCTAGATTGGCGACAATTAACGGCACAATCTTACCATCTAATTTCAGATTTCGATCGTTCCAAGGACTAGCAAAGCACTCGGGTTTGCGCAGTATGTTCCCACTGACCAAAAGCTGTACAATCAAGAACAGGTGAGTGCCCGTCTCGTGACCCCATTCCTATTAGAAGTCTTGACTCTTTCAAATTCACTTTCAGCTCTTTGACCGAATGTGCATGGCGCTAGGCGGCCGAGTGGCAGAGTCGTTGATGTTCAACAGGGTAACGACAGGTAAGGTGCCCTAGAAACGGTTATTCGTACAATACCTCCTCAATCTGTGGTAGGACAATAGTATACATCCTGGATTTTTTAGTGTACATTTACAATGCCTATTCGAATATGGGACCATTGTAGTTTTGTCAACACAAAACCATGATCATTTGCCAAACAAATTTCGTCTTGAGGGAAATTTGTATCAAGAGCCGCATAGTGAAGCTATTGCTCATAGGCCATGGAATACGAATGAGGATTTACTATAAGTGTCATCATGTCTCATGCATGTGACATTGCATTTTAGGGGCAGAAGATGATCTGAAGAAGGTGACCAAGATGGCCTATGGGCAGGTTCGGGTGTATGGCATGAACTCGACTGTCGGACCACTGTCGTTTGGCAACGACCAAGAAAACCAGTTCGCAAAGAAGCCGTACAGTAAAAAGCTGTCTGCTCTCATCGACCAAGTAAGCGAGATTTTTGGGTTCGGGATATTTAGACTTTGATAATTTCTGTATGCTCGATGCTATTCTTTTAAGGAATCACGGGGACTAGTGGCCCGTGCATACAAGAAAACAGAAGAAGTTTTGAAGGAAAACCTCGCCAAACTCACTCTCGTACGTCACTTAGAATTTGAAAGCTTAGGCGAATGAAATGAGAGGAAACCGAACTAATTACCTGCACTAATTCCAGGTTGCCGAAGCCCTGCTTAGTAAGGAAGTCCTCAATTTCGACGACGTCGTAAAGTTGATCGGACCACCGCCCTTTGACAAGAAGAAGCTGATTGACCCTCACGAGATGGAGGCCTTCATGGCCGAGCAAGCTGCTGGAGGGATGCCAGAGCCAAAGGACGAGCACCCGAGGGAGTCGAAGGAGTCGTCCCGAACGGAGAAAGATGATTGAAGCTCAATGGCAGCTGGCAAAGAATGAAAATGCAATTAGTAGAAATAGCCAAGTCTGTTAGCCCTAGCTGGGTGATAGATAATAAGTATTGATAAATACAGTTTTGCAGTTGTTCACCTTTGTCGGATGTCCTTGGTTTGATTTTCCGGTATTGCAAATTGTACAAAGCATTTGGAACAGTCGTACGAATAGTTTGCTCGCAGCTTCCTCAAATTCAACATTTAGTTCAGATGCAGACTTCAGACGTTCTCTAAAAATGAGTATTGAAGAGTCGCACGTCCTGTTAATAATCTATTTTTTAAAATCATAAAAATTCAGATAATCGCCAAGATAGTATCGAAGAATTGCACGCCCAACGACTCAACAAGCCCTGTCAATAATACTGACAGTTGGCATAACTGTATCTTGCAGTCTTAAAAATCCATTTAATTGTTGGTTGACCCTACACAGCCAACCAAACCTTACCTGAAAACGCGATTTGTTTTATTTAGCTGCTTGTGCAATCTCTGCTAGCCTACAAACTAGGAGAAAAGCACTGCCACATTGTGCCTATTGTGGAGGGGCAGCAGGGCATAATGTACAGTTTAGCCTTTGAAGGGCCCAAAACCTGAAATGCCCAGGCCCCCCCAAGGGTGTGAATGAGGCCCTGTTAAACTCATAGGTAGAAGGTTAAAGAATTAGTTGGTAAATTTTGGTATGAACCGAGCAGGAAAGTACGAAAAATGCCTTATGAGTATAAAAGTATCAATTATGAAATATTATATACATTGAAAACAATTTATTATACAAATTTGGCTGAACACTTAGTCGCTATTTACACGCATTTGTTTTATGGACTCCCAAACCTGAATTGTACTGGGCCCCCAAGGCAGGGATGTGGCCGATGTGACAAATGTGACAAAATGTGACAATTTGAAACCTGTGTGACAAATGTGACAAAA
>JAQFYZ010001025.1:0-28743 GCA_034695085.1 Cylindroiulus punctatus
GTGTCCTCTGTGTTTCTTTTAAGTGGTTGTCCGATTGTTCCGTTGGGTGGCGTTGGGTGTTTCATCTTCCCGTCATAGTGTGCTGATGCAAAATTCGGCATTGATCACATTGATTGATATTGATCTAGGTTTTCTTTAACGATAAGCGATTTTTCAATAATTGCTAATTTGTATTTACTAAATGGTGACTGCTTGGTACAATATTGAAAACTGTTTTTGTCACGGAGTATACCAGATAGAGTTTTCTCATCCTGATACTCATCTGATATTTATAATTCGCGCCATTTGGCCTGTTTATGTGGCCTCGTGCATAGAAGCGGAAATCCGGCTTCTTTGTGACCAGACAGTCGGGGACTCGTCGTACTTTTATTCCCTAGATGCATGTTGCGTTAAACAATGCTGGAAGCGTGAAATCTTGTTTGTTTTAATTCCGGAGGCCCTGGATAAGCATTATAAAAGTTTTAAATCACAGTAGATTTCTATTTCTTGACAGTAGGTTATAAAATATTGCGCATAGGCAGCCGCATGTGACCGTGTGATCGTACTTTTCGGACGTGCGTCAAGAGGACGGAGCATGCTTCGATTCTGGCTGCTGTTATTTAGGCTGTAAACAAGACTACAAGGAGGTATACGTTAACACTTTTTATACTAGGTAATGTACTACGTGTTCGATTTTGTCGGTGATCAATTGTCAGCCTCAGAAACGTCAAGTTTGACGCTTATTTTGCCAAACGAAGACGCCAAGGTAACCACATTGACTTCTTGGATTGGTTGGCGCCATTTTGATTTCTTCACACCGGCTGAACTAACTGACTGCCGTAAATGTATGATACGTTCTCATAAGGTCTGAACCAAGATTTCTGATTCTAAACATAATATGAATACGAATTCAGTTTCACATGTTGAGACTGTACAATGAAAACTCGATCATACTCCGGCATTGGGGAACCTCCAGGGAGGGTTTCACTCGGATTTATGCAACGTGCGTCGGAGGTTCTCACATTCCAGAAGGCAACAGGTCGAAGCTTGTTTAAAGTTTCATGTAACTCACACAGACGTCACTAAAAGTGTGACACCAATTCCTGACATTCTATCATATGCAGCACCAGCAATACGTTTGGTCCAGGTCGTTATGACGATATAACTTCCAATTCTAATCATTACCCCCAGTCAGCATCATTACATGCGGTTGTAGACGATTTTGGACAGCTATCCAGGCATTTGCCTGCTGAAAGACAATATTTCCCGAGTTATCCCACTAAGACAACCTGGCAAACTTCTAATTTCGTTTTTTTAAATTCCACTATTCCACTTTGAAACCCCACTGAAAGTATCAGGGATGCTAGGTTACGAAGACTGATAAAATTGTGGTATGACTTTTCCCCATGATTGGCATGTTGTTGCAAAAGTGCTGAACCATACTTATATGTATTTAAACTGGGATCCCAAATTATCGAGTTGATAATGTATTTTTTATATGTTTCAGTAAGATTGATGCATCCTGAAGAAGAAATGTCTACTATAGATTCAGTTGCAGAATTAAACGAAATCTTGGAACAGTGGGACCGAGATAATGGAAGTGGTGCTGATCCACTGCCAGTTCTTTCACGGTATTTACAATGCTCAATTTTTCTTTTCTAAATGCTTATAAGCAATTCATTTGCTTATTATATTGTGTTTTAATTTCTTATTTCAAATGCGATTAGGATGGCTGAGTTAATGGAGAAGGAAACCGAAGCATACTTAAAAATGGATCCTGATCCTTTCGACGATAGGCATCCTGGGCGTACGGATCCAAATTGCACCTTAGGGCATTTACTAAAAAACTTGTTCAAAAATGACAACTTTATGACAAAGGTAGAATGTTGGTTTTTATCTAAAGATATATTTACGATTCATGTTTATTAATTGCAAATTTTGTCAAATTCATATTGTTTACTCGTTTAATTGGGATATTTTCAGTTGATCAACAATTATTTATTGCATCGAGAAAATCGGGAGCTGAATACGGCAGCTTCCAGACTTACTGTGGATATCATGCCAGGGTTGGAAACCTCCGTCATATTCCAAGAAACAGTACGTACTGCCAATGATGATACTTAATCGTTAAAAAGGCTTTACGACACGTTCAGAACTTTGCTCTCCATTTTAGGAAGGGCTAATACCCAGGCTGTATCTGTGGGCGGAAAATGCACATGAACCACTGCGATCGTATGCAACTGGCTTGTTAGCAGCTGCCATGGAAATCCAGGACATTGCAGGAAACTATCGTGAACAGAATTCTCATTTGGTGAGTGTCACATTTGTAAAACATGATCAGCGTTACTTTACTGAAGTAATTTCTAATCAAAAACTATTTTCAGATCCCCATCATGCTTGAGCGTCTACATGAACTAAGAAACGAAGAGCTGGGAAATGTGGATCAAACTGGATTGATGGATACAGCAGCAGAAAGTAAAGCTAAGCAAGGTTCTAGTCAAACATACATTCGGCCCTTTGCCCATTTAAATGGTGATGATAGCTCGAACTCAGTAATGAAGTCTACGAGTGGAAGTCAATCGAAGCGTAACATGTACAAGGTAGAATCATCTCTTCTGTACTTTTATACATCACTTAGTTTATCAATTAAAGTAGTTTTTGAATTACCAGCTTTTTCTCATGACCATTCACATATTTCTTAGACTCCGACTAAAACCGTTCAACCGCCTCCATTTTCTTCAATCCGGTTTGGCCTACCTTCTCCTCGATCACATGTTTTGAACACCCCTACTCACCATGGCGACAGCAGCAACAGTAGCTGGGCTGAGATGGAACCTTATGTCATCGGTTCTCATCAAATGTACCCTTTGGCTTCCAAGATGCAGCAGCGATTAATTTTGCAGTATCTTACGGCCATGGGTGAATACCAAGAGGCATGTTTTGTAGCTTTAAATTTTTGAAGAAATCGTAATATTACTGTAAACGCAAAATTAATTAAATGAGTTGTTCTTGTAGATGTTGGGTTACGTTTTTGAGCATAACAGCCTCAACCTGATTCTCCATTACATCAGTTTTAAAGAAAATAAAGATGTCCGCCTTGCGTTTGAAGCTCTAAAGGTAAGTTAGCTTAAACTAATGCTCCAGCTGTATCGCTCAATGGATTCTCAGCATTGCTATGCTGTTTATTATTGACTTATAGTGGTACTTTATACCAAACTATTACTCCTGGTATACTTTTTCTTACTTCATTGATTGTACCTAAATATGTTTTCATTGTTCCTTTTCTTTACAGTATTTAGCTGCTCTGTTATGCCACAAGAAATTTGCAATTGAGTTTGTTACTATGAATGGGGTGCAACGGCTGCTGGAGGTTCACAGACCATCCATAGCAGCCACTGGTGTTTCCATGTGTCTTTATTACCTAGCTTACAGTGAAGATGCTCTGGAGCGGGTGTGCCTTCTGCAACATCACGTGCTGGCCGACTTAGTGCGTTATGCGCTTTGGCTGTTGGAATGCTCCCATGAATCCAGCCGTTGCCATGCCACCATGTTCTTCAGCCTGTCTTTTCAATTCCGTGCTATTCTGGAACTATTTGACCAACAGGATGGCTTACGGAAGCTGTACAACATGATCAGCACTTTACAGGTGCTTTCGGTCGAAGATTTGACTGAAAGCCTTACCGATGACGAGATCTTTGGAAGTCGCCAAACTGCTCGTCAGGTGTGCAATGCTCTGAAGCGGTATTACGAAGCACATTTGGCAATCAAGGCAGAACAAATTGGACGATCACATAACAGAAACCAAGGAATACTGCATTCCAATTCACCATCAGCTGCTGTTCTTCCATATAAGGTAACTAAAGTGTGTTGGTTAAAATGCTAGACTCCGTTAGTAGGCTCTATGTGTAATTTATTTCGGTTTGAAACTTGATACATTTCTCGGTGATTTGGATAATTTAATGTCTGGGGATTCAAATCGAGCATAACTGTAAGCGTGCCTCTTTTCTAACACTTAACAGGCTGCCAAATTTTCTGCAGAAGTTATTCAACAGAATATTCAGACACTACTAGAGCTGCTCCCTTCACGTGCTTCTTGGGAGCCAGTGGATGAACTTCTTCGCCTCTCTGGAATCACATTGCTGATACAGCTGATAAATATTGCGTATGATTGGAATTATTCGGGAAGGTATGTATTTGCCTATTTATTTCTCGTTTTCACTCTGCCTCTTGTTGGCGTTTTCATATATTTGCGCACAATAAAAATTAATCTGAATGTTGACTATAGAGCTGAAACTGTCCGCAGTGCCCTGGATGTCATCTCTATTTGCTCAGTCGTATCCAAAACGCAAATGTTACTTTGCGAACCTGTTGCCTTACCTGACTCACCGAGCGCCGTTGGAATGAGGTGATAAAGCTACCTAATGCATGTATGAAGGTTCTAACCATTTAACTTAAAAGCTTCTGATACATGATTTATTTTCGTAGTATTCTCCTGGGTGCAGCTGAAGGCGAAATGATTGCAGATCCTGAAGTACAGAAAGCTGCTCTAAATGTCATCATAAATTGTGTTTGCAGCCCAATATCTAGGGTATGTAGCTATCACGAGCGACTTGCGATTGTTGACGTTAATGTCTGCTTAACGTTGCATTATCTTTTTGGTTCCAGTTGAATGGTTATGTTGGCAGAATCGTGAGCGGCAGTGCTAAAAAAAGGATGGCAATGAAAAATGGGGAAGATCTAGTCACCAAAATGTGGAATTGCGTCCGTTCTCACAATGGCATCATGGTATGCGGTCAAGGTTTGGATTACTCTTATATAAATACATATGAATTTCCTGGAATTCTTGTAACTATTTTTTGTATGTGCAGATTTTGCTTAATTTGCTGACGATGAAGACACCAATTACTGATGCCGATGCCATCCGAGCACTGGCATGCAAGGTTAGCAACATATCTGATTTTATGTTTATCTTGCACTATTTTTTACGCATAACTTACGATTTCTTTTTGTCATCTTCTGTCTGTCTTATAGGCCCTTGTGGGTCTGGCACGCAGTGAAACAGTGAAGCAAATAATCAGCAAGTTGCCTTTATTTACAAATGGCCAATTGCAAGGTTTGTGCATTTTAAGATTTTGTGTTACTGTCTATTTGAACGAAGCTTACATAACTTTCTACTACTACTATGCATTTTCAGTTTTGATGCGCGAACCTGTGTTACAGGACAACCGTTCGGAGCACTTGAAATTTTGTGGCTATGCGAATGAGTTGATCGCCAAAGTTACCGGAAAGCCTTTGGCGACGGGATTTGCTTCATCTATCGCCAAAATCAATAAGGCAAGGAAGTGATTAATTACTCTGTCGTAACAAACATAAGGAAAAATCGGTGGTTCAGTGGTTAAACACCCACATTGCATTCTGAGGCGAATGCTAGGATAGTTTCCCTGAAACTGACCATGACTGTCCTTATTCCTATTATGCTTGTATATTCCCTGTATTTTGCACGATTAATTAATTGTGAGGTGAGGAGTAAGGGTATGGGTTTATTACCTCTACCACCACATTGCATTACCTGACTGTGGGGTATGAAATAGAATAGAAACGAAAAGAAAAAAGATTGTAAAACATTTGTGGCTTTTTATATTCTAGGATCATGTAGTAGGACAAACTAAAATCGTCTACAATGGGAAAGAATTGCTTCAATTAATCCATCAGCACTTGGTCAAAAATGGATTGGCCGAGACTGCGTCTGTGTTACAGCGCGAGGCTTCTCTTCCCGCTGTCCCACCACGTATCATGGCCTCTTCTCGATTGCTGTCCTGCACGCCACCGCCGCCGCAATCAATCAGTAAACTGGTGCGATGTTATTTGTATTTTTGTCTATTTTTATGCAAGTCATTTCTACATGTATTTTCATGTATAGAAGGCATTGATTGTTAGTGTTTTGCTGAATTATTTACGTTGCATGTAATTGTCACTTCATTTTTGCTTTAGTCTCGGGTGGGAATGCATTCACCTTCTCTTCCTTCAACGTCTATGGGTTGTTCGAGCCCTCAGGTCAGCAGCACCTCATTCACAACAAATTCTTCTCCAATCACGTCTACCCCAGCCCATGGAAGTATTCGCATTCATCATCACTTTGATAAATTCCACAAGAATCAGCATACTGCTGCCCGAACAGTTGCTCACACGCCTGGTGGATTGACAATTGCACCATGTCCCTCTTCCCCTTCTGTTGTAACCGCTTCAAGCACGCCTCACGTACCAAGAAACCCTACATCGGCGATGCAGAAGACTCAGATGAGATCGGGCAATTACCAACAAAGCCCAATCATGAAAAAGCAGAATTTAACAGGCCTGAAACAGCTTAATGGTGTTGGAGGAGGTTTAACAGCCTCTTGTGCAGGAGTGGGACCTCCTTTGGGTGGGGGAGGAACAATGAGTGGACCAGTTATCACACTCGACACAATAGTTACGGAATATTTGCGCAAACAACACGCCGTTTGCAGGAATCCAGTGTATACTTGCCCTCCTTTCGATCTTTTTACGTAAGTATTTCGTTTTTCTCAAATGCATTAGAACTGTTACGTTACTGTTATTCCTACCAATGGTTAACCTCAATGGTATTTTAAATGTGTTTCAGACCACATCAGTGTCCTGATCCAAAATTCCGCAATTCAGCTCCTGTTAATATAACTGCAAGGTTGCAACGTCGAGCCGTAAGTTTCAGTATCTTATAAACGAAAGCGATTATTCATCTTGAGGTGTGACGATTTCATTAGTGTTTAACTTATGTTATTTAAGACTTTTCCACGCTTTGGTGGTACAGACGGCGCTAAAATGGACAGAAAGTTCATTTATAGTCGATTCCGCCCATTTAGAACATACAGGGATGCGAACGACAGTGATTGCTTCACTTGCTGTGCTTTTTTGGTATGCAGTCGAGTCACTTTATAAGGATTTTGTTTAATGCTGATAAGTTATTTAAGTCTTGTTAATGCTTGCTCTGCATTTTCTTTACAGTCTTGTGGCCAGTCTCTGATTTTTGGGACGTCTTCAGGGGAATTGCACGTGTACAATCAAGAATCTGGACAAGTAAGATTCTCACATGCTATTTATTAAGGTGTTTTTAGCATGGGTCGAGTTTGTGTAGTTAGAAAATGAAAATTGCATGAGTTCTTCAATGCCAATTATCCTCATAACTTGCAGAAGGAGATCAGTTATGCTTGCCATAATTCGGCAGTTACACACTGCGAACCTGCTAAGGAGGGGAAGCTAATATTGACATCAAATACATGGAGGAGGCCACTTTCTGCTCTCTGGGCAATGGGCGATACTTTTGAAATGAAGTACTTAATTTTGAAATTTCTTTGAATTTGGTTAATTCACGGTGATTATTTTTTTATGCATTAATGGGATTTTTTTTTCTTAGACAACAATTCGAGGATGACTGTTACGTCGAGTTCAGCAAAATATCACAGGACAGGGTGATTGGAACGCGTGAAGAACAGGCTGTAATTTATGACGTGGGGACTGCAGAGCCAGTAGCAGTGCTTAAAGATCCTGGGATGGCAAATAATTACACCCAGAATAGAGCTACATTTCATCCAACTGATGAACTTGTTCTCTCTGACGGCGTCCTTTGGGATGTCAGGAGGAGTAGGGCAATTCATAAATTCGACAAGTTCAATCCAAACATCAGCGGCGTTTTCCATCCTAACGGCTTGGAAATTGTGGCAAATTCTGAAATCGTATCCTTTTCATTTGCATTAGATATTTTTTTGCATTTTATGTCATGATTATTTCTCACGTTTTATGGCTAAATTCTTGCTAACAAAATCTATATGTCCATTATCACAAACATTTTTCGGTTTTACCTTGACTGCATTACTTAGTGGGATATTCGAACGTTTCATTTGTTGAACACTGTACCTGCCCTCGACCAGTGTCAAATCCGATTCAATCACAAGGGAGATGTTATTTATGGAGGTAAACAAGCATGACCTTTGACATGTTAGAAAATAAGATATCTGTGGACCATTCCAATTCTAATTGTTGTTTATACTTTTAATAGCTATAAGTGAAGAAGATGGTGAATTAATGCCTGGGCAATTGAAAAGTCCATTTGGCTCATCATTCAGAACATTCGATGCAACTGACTATTCCAACATTGGTGAGTTGAAATTGACTGAACTTCTATAATATAATTTTTGTTTGTTTACGTGATTTCAAGCAATCATGATATGGGGTTTTTCTTTTAACAGCAACGATTGACATCAAGAAAAACATTTTCGACTTGTGTACGGATAAACTGGATTGCTATTTGGCAATTATAGAAGTAAGGAGATCATAGTAGTGCAATTTCATGCCTTCAGTTAGGTCATTTTTGTAGACACAGAGTTAATTTATTTCACTCAATTCTTATTCAGAATCAAAGCCCACGTGAGGGTTATTCATCTGAAAGTATATGCCGGCTGTATGAAGTTGGAAGGTCACGAGCCGAAGATGATGAGACGGTCAGTGACCATTTCTCTCATTGTCGTAGATACAATTACTTTAACCCTTTGTGATTATAATTGAATACTTTCTTTTCATCAGGAGGATGAGGATGAAGATGAAGACGACGAGGATGGAGATGATTTGGGCGGCAGCGAAGATGATGAAGATATGGGAGACACTGATGACGATGATGATGATAGTGAAGGCAAGGCTTTTTTTTCTATCGCGAATGATTAGGCGAGCTTGATCACTCACATTTATTTCTAACTGGTTTGTCTCAATTTCTATTTAGGAAGTGAAGATTATGACGATGATCAAAACAGTTCAGACTATATTAATTGGATTACTGAGGAAGAGGAGGAGGATGATGGGAATGGACGTTCAGATGATGAGGAAGATGAGGACTATGATGACGATGTTTTATTCTCAGTGAATGAGGATTCCAGTTCAGTTCCAAGGTTTTGACAGCCATAAGCATCGCTTCATGTTGTAAGTGAAAAAAAAAATGTCATAGTTCATCGCATGCAAGAACCATGCGTGAATGAATTGCACATCGGATTTATATGTCGCTAGTAAAAATTAAAGAACAATGAAAGGAGAATTACAGTCGTTTTCAAGAACACCTTTTGACTTACTGGAGTTTTAAAATTAATCCCACACTGTAACTGCCTACATTCTTAGCATTGTTAGTTTGTATAAACGTGCTAATAATGCCTGGTTCGCTCCCTCTGAGATTTGTCAGGAGCAACAGAGATTTTGTCTAAAATCGATCCCTTGTAAATTTCCGTAAAGTATTTAGTATGGTTTATGGTAGAGCAGCTAGCTCTACCTAGGCAGTCGAAAACGTGGCACGTGTTGAAAACCTCTCTCCCTCAGCATTGTGAGTTTGTAATGGCGAAATTAAGCTTGTAAGGAAGAATTTGGGACGGTGTAACCTGAACGCTTACTCAATTTTCAGGATTTCAAATGTTGTTCGTGCGGCGGTGAATTTTTGTCAAAATTTTTAAGTAAATGGGAAAAGAAAAAAAAAGCGGATTTTAAGCCATTGAATTGGATAAAAAAATCCCTGATATTTGTTGTATTTTCCAGGAAGTTTTTTGCATACTCCCAGTGTCCAAACACTATTTGTAAACATGACCGGAATAAACAATACAATGTCACGTATATAGAAGTTTATGGAGTGCACGTACACTACTCGTTTTAAGTCAGAATCACATTTATATAAAGTAACGTCCCATTTAATGATTGAAATGTGCGAGTTCAATCGGTTTATAACTATCTTTTAAATTTATTGATATTCAAACTAGCCGCCAAAATTAAATTTTTAATTTTCCATACATGGCCGCTAGATGGCGGCAAGCACCTAACCACGACGCCAGCGCCGTGTTGTGTTCGAATTTCAGCGGGTTTGTTGCCTTGTCAAATCAAATTGGAATGCTACATCTCATACTCAAGTCTCCGTACGCGTCCAGAATTGTCAAACGAAACAGTGGTTATGCGACTTTGAACGATATTCTGAGTCATGAACTCGGCATGGGTCAACGAAGAAGAAGAGGCAAGGTAAGGGTTGTGCGAAGCATGTACAGTAGTTTATGGCATCTGCAATTCGCCATATTGTAGACCCAGACTGGTAACCTGTTGTCCTTTACTTGACATGAGGATATTTAATACTTGATGCAAGCAAGGTCACTGTGAATAACGTATAAACAGAGTCTCGGGATGCAGCAAAGCTGCTACAACCCCCAGACCAGGGCTAATGGTAAATCTTCCAAATGTCTTCTTGGGAACATGTTACTGGCATGTGTGACCTTGACCACATACCAAGAGGAATAGTCCATGGCGCATGAGTTAATTCTGAAATCAACGAAAAGGCATGCAAATGACGCAAAAGACTTATTTTCTCAACTTTAGTATCACAAGTTGTTCTTTTGTTTTATTCATGATACTAAACATTAGTATTTACACCATGATCTCACACATAAAGGATTCAGGATGGCTTTGTCACGCTTGATTCGTGTCCTCGAACAGTCTCGGTAGATGCAAGCGCAGCAACAGTTTCTTGATCAAACTCTTTTAGTTGCGCAAACCTACTGCGGTTTTCGTACATTTGGAATCTATATTTATATATACTTTACTCGGCATTTGTACACAATATCCATCATCGCTCATTTTTCTTTATCCAATGCTGGTGTAATTTGCCGGGTCTTCTGGGTCACTGTCTTGCTCAGTGAGTTTGGCAGCTGCCGCTTCGTCTACCTGTCCGAACCTGTCCAAGTTCGGCGAGTTAATTCCCAAAATATTTTCTTTGATCGTGTAATGTATCAGTCCGAAGTATTGCTGGATGACGTAATATCCGCCGAAAGCGATCATCGCTAGCGTGGTGTAATGGATCACGTAAGATATTAAGGTGAAAATCGATGGAAATGTTGGATCTGTGGAGGCGATACAAATAGTTAGAATTTTATCTTCCATACTATCAATTTCTCAAAACAATATCTGAAAAACGTATTTGACGTGAATAGTCTGTCCCTTTTCAAAATCGCATTTTGATGCAGTTTTACATGTATTGCCAAGATATTTCGCGTGCATGCCAGGTCAGCTATAACATTTTCAAATATTGATTTTTGTTAGTAGATGACAGTGCCATCGGTGGTTTGATGAGCTAGTGTGATCTTAAAAAACATCATCCGCAAGAAACCACGAATTTGAAATCCATGTCATCTGATGAAGGGACATTATGCAAGATATGCATTGTGGTTACGTCAATTTTTGGTGCTGCCATGACAGCCTCTGAGAACTACTGAGAAATGACGCTATCTGGTGGGTTTTTTTTCTTGAAAATGATCAAAAGATGAATTGGCGAAACAGGCTGTCCGAGTATAATGTGAGAACGTGAAAATATTGCCATCATCATTTGGGGGTGGGGAGTAGGAGGAGTCGAATGATGGGCCTTCATTGGCTTTCAGGTTAAAATCCATCATATCAGAGATGAATATTAATTCATCATTTTTACGTAAAAATCGACAATTGTTAGGTCTGATGACATCATTATCATGCTGACATGGGGGAGTTAGGATGCGTTCGATGAATTTAAAAACATCATTGGTATCCACTTACCTTTCGAGTGCAGAAATTGGTAAATTCCCAGCATGGCAACAACGCCAGCTACGTTTTTCACCGTTTGCAAACGCATGGTCGATAACGCTGTTCACACCAAGCAGACTTGAATCGACAGTAGCGCGAATGCGTTGCCAAGTGCAAGTGCTCATGCCTCGGCTACTGCCAGTATATTTAAAGCGATTATCAGCTGAACAGCCAATGGGAAGTCAAGGGTGAACGAGAACCAACATCTCGTTTATCATGGTTGGGGTGCGCCAAAGTCTGCATCGTATGACCAACACTCAGTCACAACGTGCGTGTATGCACATGTCACCGACTTCCTCGCCCAAGATGGCGGCCTAGGAGACGTAGACTTTATGCCGGTGTCAATGCAGGTGAACTCGTAGACGCCATCTTGGTTCTCTGAATGTGTCACCTAACTGCTCAGCTCAGTTTACATCCAGCATGTTGATAGGTCAAGTGTCAACGTGTCGTGTTTGTTTTACTCAAGATGAGTCAAGGCGATGATTCTTGATTCTACCATGATTCTACTCGTTTAGTAAATGGCGCCACTTATGAACTCCGAACCCGTTCGGTTCATGCTACATGATCTGCTCCTATTTTTGACATGCAAGTGATATAAAGGGCATGACCACACCTGATGTGGTGATATATGAATGGGGTGATGGATTACACATTTACACCCCACCACAGCAATTGTAGGGTACTGAATTGAATTGGCATATTTTAGGGAGATAAATGTAGAAAGGGGCATAAAGAGATACAGGACATGTAACGAGATGATATAAGGTAATTAGCCATGGATCACACATCCTCCTACAACATGGTATCACAGAATGGAATTCAATATGATATAGTATGCATATAAATTTGACAACCCATACTTCGGGAGATTTTCACTGCCCCCCAATTCGTTGACATGTGTGTGTGCCATGTTAGTAACTATGCATTGCATAAAATCGATAACTGACTGATTTTCTGAATCGCCCTCTGTGGCTGATGTGGTGTACGTCCCGAAATAGCTGCATTTCGACCTTCGCTTACAATTGCATAATTCACTCCAATTTCACTCCATCTCAGCTTCCGTATTTTTCCCCAAAGCCGGGCTGCTTTAATTAGAATCGTGTTAAATTGACCGTTTAAGAAACAATGGCGTTGTTGCGAAAACCTGAAAAGTGGGTTGTCTTCAGAGAGAAAGTGTATCGGAAAGCACAGAAAGGTGTCCAGTCGGAACAGTTGGGCTTGAATTGATAAGGAGCAAGAAGCCTTCGCATTGTTCTCTTGCCTCTTCCTGTTACTGCAACAAGTGAGGACGAGTTAAAAATTAATTTGAAGTGCACTTAACTCGTGTTATTCTAGGGGATGCATTTAATATTACATAGAGGTTTTGCGAGTACTTTAATGGCAAAGGTTGAGTTTGCATGCATAATATCCGTTTTAGTAAGCATTATGCCATCTGAGCCTATCATGACGAAAATGTTGGACTCTAGCCACGAAAGAAATTTATATGAATTTTAAATTGCAGATGAAAATAAAGTTTGGATTGGGCGATTGCCAAGTGGATGATCAGGTGATGTACAAGGGTTATCAGCTCAGTGTGGCGTTATGTGACTTATCAAAATCCTCTTCTGTTTCGCTCTGACCCGATAACATCAGCCAAAAAACCCATACGTGGTTCGAGTCTGAATGTTTTTATAGAGCGTAAAAACCGAGGAAATCGTTTGCTATGTATAGTCCATTTTTCAAATTTAGTGGCACGGTTTCTTTCCCAGCAAGGAAAAACGATTTTTTGTACATCTTTACCCATTTAATTTAGGCGTGACTGCATGCATTGACACCCCCTCAGTGCTTGATCGAGAAAGTTACAGCACGTAAGAATTGACTTTCAAAGACTTCCGAAAGTGATTGTTGTTTGCGACAGGTTTTATGGCCGACCTAATGAGCCAACAAATATTTACAAGTTTGCGAAACGTTCAAAATTTATTCCCAAAATGAACAATCTTTCGATGTTCAGCAACGCGACTGCGGATATGACACAAATTTCGATATGAAAGGGTGCATTTAGCCAAGGTTTGTCGGTGCCAGTTGACATTGCAAGGCTCATTTGGCATAAATGATGTTTGTGCACAGACGGAATTGGGTCGATCATAAAACTTTCGAAAGAAACCCTAATCATGACTTACGTGGCCTGGGCGCAGGCGTCATTAAAGACCAATTGTAGGCTAAGCTGCATTTTAAATTTGACAAAATACGATAATTGATTTATCCTTTACTGCCTTTAATATCCCAGTCAACGAAATTGAGTATGTAATTGGAGCTTGGTCGAACTACTCTCTTGCCACTGGATGGATGAGGCCAGGTTGGCATTTGGCCATATCCGGCTATGGCATTGCTGACCATCATGCACTCAAATTCAGTTTGATTCTAGTTGATGCAGTCAAGTTGATTTATTGGCCGTTGTATAACTTATTAAAAGGTCGGGATGTTTAAACAGTGGCGTAACTACGAATCTGCTCTGGGGGTGATCTGAAAACATAGTCTGTTCTGTATTGATTTGTTCTTTATCCTTATTTGTTTTTTTCTTACTCTGTATTTTGTTATTTTGGTCTTCTTTCCATTGAAATCTGATTTTGAATTCGTTGTTCAAATTGATATCTTTGGATCTTTCAATCCTCTGGGGGTCCAAGGACCAACACCCAGATCCCCCATAGTTACACCTATGTTTGTAAGCATTTGTTCCAAACCTAAACAATTGTTTTTCCATAAGAGAAAATGCCGCAGATTTGGTAATGAAAGATGACCAAAGGGAAGGGGGGTGGTGCAATTGTCTCTAATTGCCAGTCTTATTTGTCTGCAGTTACATGCAAATGCGTAATGGACGTCACTAGCCTTTCAGGTTTTCGATTCCACATGAAAAGAGTCTCAGCCTGATATTTATCGCCTATACAGATGACATTATCTGGGGTTGCTTGAATCACGTGACACTATTCATCTATACTTTTATGTTCTTTAAATTTATTTTATTTTCTACTCGTTCATTGTCAGAGCTTGACCCTGACTTTCACAATGACAGATACGGGGCCTCTTCAACCTGCAGTGGTATTTACCAGACATACCGTCATATCTGTTGTATGCAAGCACAGCCGATGAACAAAATTTGACAACTACTATTTTGCTAGGCGGGTGCGCCAGTCAAGGCCGCTAAAGTAAGTTGCGGACAATATAGTGTAGATGTTATGAATGCATTTGGTAAAGCCTCCACCTACTCTAGCTCTGTTCTCCAAATTATTGTTCAAATTTCGACATCTGTTCCTAACACAATGTTCAAAATGCTATTGACAGATGTCAGAGGACATAGGAGGTACAAGGTTAGCAGGCCCCACTACATGTATATGGCATGCGACACCTGGACATCCAACAGCTTGCACTATTGTCATACTGACAGGATGGAACCTTTATAATCTCGTACTGCTGAACGCAAACTTGTGACCTTTCCATCAGTTCGAGATGCCAGTAAACGATACAGAGTATGCCGAATTGCACGATCAGAAATATTTTCTCGAGCATTGAATTCTGCTGGGATTTACTCGCTTCTGGCCTGTCAACCTGGACAATTGGTGACACCTTCTCTGACCTCTTTCGCTCAAAGATATAGTATTGACGCTCACTCAATATTTTTGTGTGGTCACACCATTCAAGGTATGCCCTCGACATCATTGCACACAAAGTGCCCAGCAGTTTTGTGAGATGCTCAAAATCGCTTAGTGCCCATTTTCGCTATCAAAACACACCCCGCCTACAACGACTAACGATCTTGATTGTACACTGTGTCGCCACTTGGTGGTAACTTGACAAATTTACATATTGACAGTGCAATTGATAGTGTAAAGGACGTTTCTAATGCACTGCTAATTCAGTATCAATTACACTGTGTGCAAACTAAATTAACATCCAACCTTCGCATTGATTAATCATTTGCACAGTGCCAAATGTGATGTCATATTGCTAAATAATGACTGATTTGCATGCGATTTGTCTGGCAAATATCACTCATTGTCCATAATATATGCCTTATTTGAAGGTAGCACCATCGTGATCATGTTTGGCATATGCAATCTGTTTGGTAGCGAATGGATGAATTTTTACATTCACTTAGTAGGCTGTTGTTTACTGTACAATATTATGTGCATAATTACTTCTGTTGATCATTTGAGCATGAAACCAGAAGGACATGTTCAAATCGTACAATTACAGCTCTGCTATGAGTGATTGCTAATATTAAGGGGCTGTTATCGCCGCTGGATTGAGAACCAGTTCTTGTCTTTCCAAGAATAGGTTGCTCTAGAGTGACAATCGTCACAAAATTACTTGTGTTAGAAACTATACATGGGAATATGATAGGGATAGCGATGTTTATGGATTTTAAGGTCCCAAATGTTAGGTTTGGGACTGGCATGTAATGACTGCTGGCGTTGACAAAACTCATCATGTCTGCCTTCTAATACCCGTTTTATGTTATCACTTCTGTAGGACAGCCATGCACATGTTCATGGAAATTCCAACTTGCTCGTCAGCGAAATGCCAAGTAAATTAACATTAAGTTGTCGTTGTCACACTTCTATCTTTAGTGTGTCACATTAAAAAGTCATTTCACAGAATAGTGGGCGTGTAATATTGCATCATTTTCACTTGCTTGAGCAGGCTTTGATGGCCTCTCTCAAGGACGTTTTCAATTTCGATCCTTACTGAGAACTGATCGAGGCAACCAAGATGACAACTATGCTAGATTGGACTCTGTTTAACATTCCTCATAATTTTTAGTGTTGAAAAGATCCACTCTGTTTTTTTCCTGTCTGCTGCCCCTTCGTCTTTGAAAGTGAGTTTCTCCTAATGACTCATAAGCTGGCAGTGATTGCATATGGTTAAATGCACCCTTCGTCAATTGAGAAATATTGCGTTGTCCTCTATAATGTTTCCTACGTTATCATGCGCTGACGAAATAATGACAAAAAGAAGCTGTAGCACACGAGACCCGACATTTTTATTCAAAATTTTCACCAACAGACACGAAACGACGAACGAAAGACTGTGACAGAATACCGCAAACTATGCTATAAGCCTGTCAGAATTTGGATCTCTCATAAATATGTACAATTTATCGAGGAACGACATGACACTTTACAAAGGAGACAAAAAAAAAACAGTGAAAACTGGGTCTGCGGCGTGAGACGTCAGTTCAAGTACAACCACGACAAAAATAGATAATTTACTTCTAGGCCCCAATCGATCTCATCATGCGGCCTCGCGTCATGTCCACTTCATATATAAGCGATAAAAAAATACTCAAACGGAAAGTTTTTCAGCATTGCAAAGTCGATAATTTACAAATAAATTCTGGGCAACTTCCGCCCGAACTCTGACCAGGATCTGTCAGTAATAGCAAAATCTTTATCAGTTACGACGCGCTTGTTTTGCCTGAACACATTAATTGGGTTAATGATAACGATGATTAGCATGCACCGAGGCTGGGTTGAGTAAGTTAAACATATAATCAATTTGATTGTTTGAAATGAAAAGGTGTGATCCTCCTTAGGCACTCTGTAAAATGGAGATTATTCATAATCATGACGTTCCAGTGGAATAGTTTTTGCATACTTAAACATTGAATTTATTTATCAGGCAGATTAGCCATAATTCCCTCTTCTATCCCCACTGTCCCTGAGAATACTTTTCACTATAGTGCATGATACTTTCCTTCATCAACTAATTTCAGTTGAGTAGGTAACACAGTCCCAGAGTATTAACCAGCCAAATATTACCAAATTTTTGGTAATATATAACTAATATAAGGTAATAATAAACTTGTTGGTAAACCACTGTCGCGGGGACACGGTGCTATGCCAAACTCCTCAGCCATGCCATCATAGTTATCATTTCAGAAGTACACTTGAATGAAAAAAAAATGGCGGGAAAGGCAACAATGTGGCTCACTTTGCTCCCCATGAATGTGAGTGACTATCAAAGGTTCAGCGATGATTCTGTTTAGATGAGACTGACTGAAAGGGCATCGAAAGCGCGCGTCTAGCTCAAGCCAACAATTTGTCCATTTGCTTTTCGTTGGCAGACGTTCGCTGCTGCCGTTCGCACTCGTACTTCTTTCTGCGGTTGGTGCGCGCCTTGCAGGCGATCAAAGCGATGGCCACGATGATGATGATGGCTGCCATTGCGATGCCAATGCCCAGGAGAAGTCGCCCTATCTGGTTGGCTTCTGGGTGTCGAGTTGTACGTATCGGTTGGCGAATGGAGTCGGGATCCCTGAAGTGGGCTAGCGCTAGGTTGGAAACGTCACCTTCGTTGCCCTTGTCGTCGGAGACCCGGACCGCGAAGTAGATACGGAAGTTGGAGATGTTCAGCTGGAGTCGGTCCTCTTCCGGCATCTGGAACTTGATGACGTGCGGTTGCTTGGCTTTTGGCGGTAGGAAACTGCCTTCCAGAATCGGATGTTTGGACACTGTATTGGCTCGGTTGAACGACTTCAGCAGAAACAGTGGATCGTGGTGGTAACGAAGATCGGCAATGGCGGCTGAGAAAGAATGGGTTGATCAAGAAAGAGAACTCAAACTATCTACTAAGAATGTAACATTGATATCAGCACAACCTTGACCATCGTCCAAATCGTCTCCAGGTGATGTCCATGTCACGTGGACCGTCATTTCTGGCAAATCAGCTTTCAGGATGCGGAGGTCAGTGATTCGGCTGGGTGGAATAATGTCGGCTTCCTTCCAGTCGACGACTCGGAATGCTCCTGCTGAAGCGAAGCGCTCGAACTCGTCAATGGATTGGTGAGAGTACTTCATACGAGCCTCTTTGGCCTCAATTTCTTCGATTAGTTGGGCATCAGTCGCTTCGGCCATTTCATCTGTAGAGAAAGAGGTGCGAGATTCCCCAAGCTCCTCTAAAAGACAAAACGCACATGTAATACTATGTTAATTAAGCTAATAACTTCATTTTGGCTCAACTGAGCCAATGGAAAAGTGAACCAGGATGACGATTTCCACATACTTCTTCTGTAAACGTCAAGCTCTACTGAATGCAGTAGTAAAAATCTCACCTTTCGGCAGTTTCACGAAGGATGGCAACCTTGGTGCCCGCGAGTTTTGCCCTCTGCCGATATCGATTTGCGCCCGCCCGTTGTTAAGTACCACGGCTTCAACGGAATAGCGACCAGACCCATTGAAATGCGAGAAGTAGCCGGAGTAAACTCCATCGCCCTCTTGGGTGTCGGGACCTAGCTTTGCAAAAGTAACATTTAGCATATCTGCCAGAACTGAAATTTAGTATTTGTGCATTCTTGTGTTTACTACCTGCTCCATTATCAAACAGCATCATGATCCATGGCTCTCCAACTGGCCGTCCAACAGTGGCAATGACAGAAGCATCCAAGATGGCGTTGTAACCCTTTTTCACCTCTGCGTACACTTTTACCCTTGATGGGAAGCTAAAATCAACGTCACTGACCCATGAGCGGACTCTGATGGGCTGCTCCCTGATGTCTTTCGTCTCAGAACTCACGAGCAACGTAACATCCATCGTTTGGGCAATCTTGTTTTTTATCGAGTACATCCATTTGCCAGGCTGTCGGAACAAATAGAGATTAGAACTTTGAGCAGAGTTCATTGAAATGTGTTGAGTAAGCCTGCTGCGATTACAATATTGCTTATTCAGTAATACAGTATTGGCAATACATTGTAGTCTTTACCTCTGCTTCAGCAATCTTGATGCTAATTGAGAGTGTGTTGCGGTCGCTCTTGTACTCACTGCTGCTTGAGCTGTACTTCTTTCCCTTGGGGCTCCAGAGCAGCACTTCCAGAGGAGGGCCTGCATCAGGGGCCACTGGATAATCATATGTAACCAAGAACATGGTGTTGGTGCCGATGTCCTTGTCCATCGTGAAGTGGCCCTCGTGTTCTTGATGGCCTTCCAGCATCACATTGCGATTGACAATCTATGCATGAATGCACAATAATGAGACACAATCGTCAAGGTGCATGGTCAGTTACTGAGATCTCGAATTTAAGAACTATTATGCACTGTAGCACATGTACCTCGACTGACTGAAGGTCAATGTCAGCGTGCGTTGCGGCGGATTCGATGAAAGCAGTCTCCAACATCTTGTGGGAGACTTTTTCGTCGTCGTAGAAGAATCCTCTTCCTCCAGTGACTTTGACCAGCTTTTCCAGCTTGTTGGAGGCATGTCGACCAAATGCTATGGTGTTTATGATGACTTTGGATTCTTTAATGTCGTTCATTATGTCGTTGAGGTAGGGCTCGACATTCTCCTCCCCGTCAGAGACTAGCAGGAGCAATGTGCCCTCAGTCGGTTCCCGATTGCTACGTAACAGCTGTAGAATGGAAGGAAGCGTCTTGACACGTGATGCTAAACTGACCAACTTTGGAGCCAGTGGAAAATGGTATCAAAAGAAGTACCTTGAGCGCTTCTTGGATTCCTAGCCCGATGGCAGTGAAGCCAGTATCGTCTTCGGTCGGCACCCTTGTCAGGAGGGATTCTCGTGTTTCATCGTCCATCATGGTCATATTGGCCAGCGTCTTACTCGAAGTGCTGAAGGATACCATGCCCACGGTGCAGAAATCGGCCAGCTGGAACTTGATGAACCGTGATGTTGCGGCACGTAGCAGCTCGATACGGTCACCCTTTAGAGTAATGTCCAAAAATCAAATAACGGATTCACAAATGAAAATAATGGCACATCTTCCGAAATTATGTTTAATTTTAGTTTCCATACCCTCATGCTCCCGGAGATGTCCAGCACAAGCACAAATGTTGGGCGCTGGTTTTTCTTGGGTTGAATGATGCGGAACTTTGGATTCGTGCTCACCAAGTTCTTAGGTGGGTTCCTGGTTAGGGAAATGCATGCAATCCCCAATTAATCCTGATCACTTCAAGACAAGAAGGAATAAAAACTTATGTGGTAACGTACTTATCCCCATTGAAGTCTGGATGCTTGGAGATGACGTCCCAAGTGGAGCGCCCCTGGCACATCAGATTATGTTTGTTAGGGGCCAAAGAGTTGTGCTTCCTGTCGGGGCTCTCGTCGTCGCAAAAACCATCAGCCTGAAAATGGACGACGGAGCGTCACTAAGACGTACATGCAGATGCACCTCAAATATTTGCTGTACGTTGGCAAACAGTTACACCCTATTCTTTATAACTCATCTAGGGCCACATCAAGGTTTTGTACAATGGCCTTGGCCTGCATCACACATCTCAAGCGGGGGAGGCAGCCTTACCGAGTCCAAGGATGGCATGTACATGACTGATGGCTTGGATGCACCATCAGAAGCCGTTCCTTCCTCTCCTTCCTTGATGTCAGGATAGAACACGCAGTTGTCATTGGGCATGCCGTTCACGTCCAGGATGCACGGTTCGCCGGCCATGTCCCGCAGCCATCCGCGGATGTCGCTCGCGCAGGCTGTGGGTCGGACCTATGAAAAAAGAGCAAAGGTTGCAACATCCACCAGAGGATCCTGGCTGTGACAGAGCTCCGAGCCACCATACCTGATTATCGGAGTCCACGTAAAAGGCCGGCGACTGTTCATCAGACTGAAAGCCGTGCTCGTCGAACGTGCCGTAGCGAAGATGGGCCCATTCGTGGACGAAGACCTTAGCCGGGTTGCCGTAGGGAAACTGAGGAGCGGCGCTTTCGCCAGCAGCGCCTCCTTCAGGGGCATCTGCCAGAATGGCTTCGGGGCCTCGGCCAAGGAGGAACTCCGGCGTGAGATGGATGAACTCCCCTGGCTCGCCGCACTCCCCCGGCTGCTGAGTGTAGGGCGTATCACCATAGGTAGGATTGGGAAAGTCGACTCGCACTTCCGCCCTGGAGAAGCGGTCGCCCCCTTGAACCGTTTCATACTCTTCCTTGGGGGTCCACGAGGGAGGCACCACGATGGTCACTTCCTCGAAGAAGGCCCTGTCCCGGGTCACCTTGTGCAGATGAGCCGACGCCTCCATGATGGTTTCCTGCAAATAAATATATATCGGTGGTGTAAAAGTTAAAACACACATGGCGTATATCCAGTTTTGGGCAAAATTGAATTCAGAATCGCATAATGCATTTTGAAAAAAATTTTGATACATCCACATACAGCGAAAAGTAACAATGAAAGTAAAATGAAATGAAATGTACTGAACGTAAAAATTGCAGCATACGCTCGTACAGTGCGGTCAATGAAACTTCGAAAGAATATAATCGCAATTTCAAGATATATTGGTTGCATGTTGCCAAGTCGATATGCACAGACATTCTGTCATTTTTATAATGGCACTGTTTAAAACAGCAATCATGGTCGGGGCACCACGTCCAACCTACATATAGCTGAGCAGAAAAAAACTACAATCTGGTCATACATGTTGTTTCATGATCATTTTGCCTTGGAATGTGCTTGCCATCTAACTGAAATTGGTTTGCCACCCGACAGCCATTATTATACTCAAAGCAGTATTTATTGAAACAAACAGGGCTTTGTGTGAAGAGGAAATGAAAGCTTCAATATGTTACTTTTGAACAATTTGAAAAAATGGACATGCAAGATATGGGCTATGATACTGATGATTGAGACCCACTGTTCAAATATTGAGAAGTGCTTTGGGTGAAACCCACACGCAATACATAATACATATAATTTACTGCTGGTATACTATGCAATGCCACCTGTATGTAATGGCAGCTGGTCGGCCATTGAATTCATAACATTTTAGCACAGAATTTATTAGTGTCGGCCTGTAGGCTGTAATGTGCCACGGCTCATTACGGCTTTGGATATGGTTAGTAAACATGGCGGCATAGGTTTAAGGTTTTCCACTTTTGCAAATCGTCAATAGGGGGCTTGAAGCGCTAGTCAGGTAAACGTGCAATCGCATTTATTGTGCAAACTAGATACCGAGTGACCCGAAACGGTACACCATTCCTTTGATAGGTAAAAGATGAGGTGGTTGCTACCATCCCCAAGACTGCTCTTAGGATGACGTCCCACCAGACATTACAAGTTCATAAAAGGGGCTTGATAAAAGATTTATACGACTGGTTCGCCTTACGGCCATTGTTCTTTTGAGAGGTATTAAGGGGTATTAGGTTATCCTGGCCCTCGCTGGGGTTGTAATACCCGTTTATCCGGTGCATGTGCAGCATTCATCATTTATGGCATTGGAAAGGCTTTTATTGCCCTATCGCGGTGACCTCCGACCTTCCTACGGCGACCAATAAATACCCCTTTTCGATTCGAAAAAAAAGTTTTCAAGATGTTCTCAATTTTGGTCGCGCATGCAGGTATGCGCAGAGATTATTATGGCCATGACGGTCACCACGGAAACAACTGCAAGGCCATTGCTAAGGTGACCAATTTATTTGCCATCCATCAGGTCCATACTCGTTCCATGGCAAACGATAGGAATTGTGCTTTTGTGTTCTCAATTGCGTCCTTTCGAAATGGCGAAATTTTACTACTTCAACGTCTTGTTCCAATACAGACAATCCTGAACAATGCTCCAATCGAGCCATAACTAATGAAGTCAACGAAGACCTACATGTACGTGTACGTGCTCACATGAAAAATTCACACATTTGTACACTAGTTTCATAACGCTGTTGGGCTACCTTTATTCTGTTTGCGTAGCTTTTTATGACATCGATTGGATGACTTCCATCGTTTTTCAGTCTAGCTTGGAATCACAGAAACCAATTAACCAATTAAGGCAGCCAGCTGTCCAACAATGGCATGGCTGCGTGTTAGAAAATTGGAAAATTGATGTAAACGACTCCGGCTTGCCAATCTTAATTTCGTTATGAAAACTTCGTCCCATGGAATCGTCCTGGAGCTTCCTGGGGTGTTTCTGCCAAACGTCACCGAGTGACATCTCAACTTGAGCAGTGCTTTCAAAGATGGCTTCGAAATGGCAAGCCCTGATTAGCATCGCTAATTAATTAGTCAGGCTGCCTTCATGGGCCGTTGCTCCAAGTTGTGGTGATTTGATGGAGCCACCCAGATCAATACTGTCACATTTCGCTCTCAGAATCAACGTCCATTATTCATTCCTTTTAATAGCTGCATGGGCTCCGGATGCATCATTGGGGCAGATCTCATCTGAGTGACATGCATATCAAGGGGATTTCCCGTTGAAAGGCGCTCAGCAGGAGCGTCTGGGACCCTCGCAGAAAAGTGGACAAAAGAGGGAGCATGCAGCACATTCGCAATTATGGTCGACTATTGTCCAGCGTCCAGTAAAATTCCCTGGTAAAATGGGAAGAATGGCCAGCATACCATGCTACGTGATGCTAGACAAGGCAACAACTTGGTTATGTCCCCTGCTGTCACTGCTGCCCATCCATTTGGGTCCGAAATGGAGGGACCAAGAGGGACTGGTTTTCATTTCCATGTGAAAAAGGGGCGTGGCACGCCTCTCCTTAACCCTCCTTGCATTTCTGTTTACTGTGCTGGGTTCGACCCTTGGGATGCTGCTGGTTATTAAACCCCGATCTAATGTAAATCTAAAATTCCAGACTGTGATGCGAAGTATTGACGACCTCGTGCAGGTGAGGTCGAGCGGAGGTTCATGGGACGTTTGATGGGAACTGAGAGGTATCATAAAATTCAGAAATGGTTATTTGACCTAATGTATGGACGACACTGTATAAACTGATCTCAACTTCAGATACACGTACGTTTTTTCTGCGCAGGTAATGATTCGTGCAGTGCATTAAAACCACAATTCAGAAAAAAAATAATTAAAATTCAGATAATGTGCATTGTACATGTACATGTATGAACGGTCCCTGCACCTAATCGGTGGGAAGTAATGTACATACTGTACATGTGTGCATTGTACATGTACATGTATGAACGGTCCCTGCACCTAATCGGTGGGAAGTAATGTACATACTGTACATGTCTACTGCCTTCATTAGGGGCTGTGAATAAATGACGTCCATCAACATGGGAACTTTTTACTTATCTTCCACTTAGTCCCAAACAGCAGCACTACCACCTTATAGTTTAGCATTGAGGTGATAGTGGTGCACGTTTGGCACATACTGCAGATACTGCTGAGTTTCCAGTCCCTTGATCATCTTTCCGGTTAGCAAAATATTAAGTCGCCCTTCAGACCATGCAGCGAAAATTCTGTCGCCCAGACCATTAATGTTTCCATTATTTTCTACACCCCCGTCTATCAATTATTATGCCGAAATCTTGCAATGTGTGAATTGAGGTCATGTTACTCAACTCTACAATTATCGGTGCCCAGCAAAAGACGTCCTCGTGAGTGGTCGTTAGAAAAAGGTTTCGCTTTGCTGGGAACTGCCAACCTCCCGTGCATGCTGTCTGGCCCCCACCCCCCTCCATCCTTGGATGCCGACCCCTTATCTCTGAAATATACACGTACACTGTACTTCGATGCCCATATGCAAAGCAGCATCCCACACCATGCATACTGTAATTATTTTGTCATTTTTTTTGTTGGTTCCCAAAAATGAGCGTCTGCGAAATATTGGCAGTATTCCAGGGTAGCAACTGGAACCGAGGCCTCCGCATGGTATCATTTAGACGTCAACGTCACATTCCTCTTCCCAAGCACACTCCAGACAGATTCACGAGCGGGGCTCTGACCCCTGACCCCCAAACGGCTCCTGCTTTTACGAGGATCCCTGACCAGCGTACCAAATCTGGCCAGTTGTGCTGAATCACGGACGCTGTTTGGACATGCAAGTCCATGCCCCATGACTCCCATTGCACCGAAGTCGGTTTCAAGCTAATCGACGATTAAGTCTGGGCTCGAGTTTCACTCGGAGGAACCCCAGCTATTCCACGAACTATGAACGTCCAAAAAAAATCAATTACCAGTGGATGTCCTGCACCCAGGCTGGCATTTAATTTCAAAGTTGATTCGCAGCCCGAGGGGATAACCCCTTGCGCCATAAATTTCACCAACGCAGTTTGAGAGACGTAACACTAGGTGGGCTAACAGAGGGCACTTTGAAAGAAATGACTTTCCCCCCTTCTAATGAGTACGCTTTTAACCGGACAATAAACAAACTTGTCTGGGATGAAAAGGACCCGCGGTCAGGCCCAGGGGTCAAGGGGTCTGCCTACACGAGAAGCGTACTGAGCAACATGCATGTTTAGTGTTCATTGTTCTAACTTAATGAAAGCCATCTTGACCAGCTCTAAAGTGCTCCAGGCATGGTGAGCACCATCTCAGATTCATGTACTTGCATTGCTGTGGCCGTTGACAATACAGGGTAACCACACTGTTAAACGTTTTTCATTTCCGAAATTTCCAGGTCATTTTTTTGTATGAACGCATCTGCAATGCATTGCAAGGTGTTCACAATATTTTGACGAGTTTATTATCAACTCAGCATAAAATTGGTTTATCGTTAAATAAATACAGAATATTTTCTGATGTAGCAGTTTATTTATCTTCTACTTCTCTGCTCGTGCTCTTGGAATATTATTTCTTCCTAGTTTTAACTATTTTTAACTTTTTACTGCTTCTTAGAAGAGGTTAGTTCAGCCAACCTACTTGGAATCCTATGGTTTTCGCTGGGAATCTCCTTTTTATTTCAAATTCCCTTACCTTCAGATTTAAATTCCCTGATATTTCCCTGGTTTCCAGGTAGTGTGGTTACCCCGTATAATTTTTTTCAATTCAATTCAACTCAGTACCCTACAGTCAGCAAATAAATGCCAGGTGGTAGGGGGGCCAGGGCATAAGGCCATAACTTATGCCATTACACTCAAAGCATGCAGGCAATGGACCAAAGCCTTATGAGCAAATATGCAGGTTGCAACATGTCCACACTGCAAGGGGCGCCCATATTTTACGTCATCGAGCAAACTTATTTCCGGACAATTTTCGTTCTTGAAACCAGCTTATCGACGTACCTTGATTTTCTCGACTAACTCCGGGCTGTCCGGCACGTCCTTCTGGATGGCCACCACCACGCCTTTGTATCCATTGTCCTCTATGGTGACCACTCCGCTACAGGGTGCCACCAGCGCGGCCAGAAATCCCAGGAGCTGCAAGCCCAACAACGCCTTCATCGTCGACGAACACCTGCGGCGGTTTCGACCAAATTATTTTCTGATTTTTTTTCTTCTTCTTCTCGTTGTTCGATGTTTGCTCGTCTCGGTTCAAAGGTTATATCCGCATTATCTTCCCCGAACGCCGGGATTGGTATAGCCTAATAAAGCGCGCAACAAGCACAGCACCCAACACCGTCCAACGCCTTCGAATCCCCGACCGAATCTGGTGGCGCATGCGGTTGCGTGTTTGCCGACTTTCGAAAAAGCACGTGGCCGCCGGGCCTCCTGATTGGCCGAGGCCGGGACCGCCATAAACAACACCCACGCACGACGCATAACGGAGGCGAACGTGCGGGCGGCCCGTTGCGTTGTCGTTGATGAGCGGGCCTCACCCAGGGGAGCCAGAAGCCGGATTTGAATTTCAATTCAACTCACTGGCTGTTTAGATGACACTATAGTCGTCTCGCCAAAAGAACGAAAAAATGGCGTCGTTCAGACCAATAGGATGCAATTTCCTGTTTGCGATTAGTCCATCCTGTAATATAATATCGAGCATGGCAGCCATTTTCCTCTTACCGTTGGAACTCCTGAAACAGTACGTCGATAAGCCGAATCTCTTTGATTGGCTGGAAAAATTTTCGTTCTTTCGGCGAGACGACTATAGCTGGACGATTCTATAAGCCTCGTCTGAAAGTGATCTACAGCGTATATGATCAAATTATACTTTACATAGAAAACAGAAGATTATAACTTGCAATCTTCTCTTTCAGGTTCAAGGCCTTCTGTTTTCTTTTTAAATGTGTAATTTTACAAAGGGTCAAAAATACCCTCGTACATGCCCTGTATTTAAAAAAAAAAATTAGATCAGTTTTTTCCAAATTTACAATTTCATCATTGAGCTCCACAGAATCTGATGCACATGTACATCAACTACAGGGTTCCCCCAGATCTGGAAAAAATGGTAAAGTCAGGGACATTTAACAAATCCCGACACAAAGCCGAGAAACTTAAGCTATCAATTGAAGCAAGCAATTTTGTGGAGGAGATCAGTGATGAAATTGTAAATTTGGAAAAAACTGATCTAATTTTTGTTTTTTGAAGTACAGTAAACTAACGTTTTTTATTAGTATGTGCGCTTTATTGCTGGGTCCTTATTGACATTTATGTTCACCACGTTTATAAACGATGAACAATGTAGCATTTCTTACATTGGCCAGGTTACACCATCTTGAATTTTTAAAACATGTCTTGTAGAAAATAATGCAAAGCGCCAAATAAGAAAGTACAGGTATTACTACAGTAAAAACTAATCTAGGGCCTAGACTGTCGTGGTGTCTGTTTGGCCCAAATTAAAACATCGACCCTGGCTAGATGTGAGGAGGAGTCAATTGCCCCTGGAGGGCCCGGAGAAGTCGTGATGATTTTTAAAAAAATAGATAACAATATTACGTGAATGTAATGTTAATTATACGAGCTTTAGGGAATGATGGAAAGCGAAACTGACGAATGACTTCGCAAACGGTTGAAATGCGATCGTTTAATTTTTTTAATTAAAAATTATGCAGTAAATGCGGGTTTGCATTCATGGCAAAACCGTCCAATTTGCGGTGTGCCCAAGCTGCTGCGTGATATGGAAGGTGTCAAATAACATCATTAGTTGTCACTGTCGTCCGATAGCAGAATTGGGACAGTTGCATGATAACTGATATGAACACCCTGCAAAATATTACGTATTTGCAAAATTCAAAAGCAATGGTCATTGGATTCATTCGCTCGCCATTCAGCTGGAGTTAGTCAGCGCCGTTTATGGACGACCCCCGCTCGTGTAACAATTAACAATCGGTCAAATTACACGTCCCAATATGCGGACAGAACAAGATTGCAAATTAGGCATGCCAGCGCCCCTGCATCGAGTTTCCCATTTATCGTCCTCTGACACCTCGGACACCATGCACGAAAAGCAATTAGTGACCCTATAGTCAAATCAACGAGAGAGGACAAAAATGGCCGCCGTTCAACCAATAGGTTGCCATTTCCTGTTTGCGATTC
>JAQFYZ010001026.1:0-28737 GCA_034695085.1 Cylindroiulus punctatus
TTAAGCTTTTATCCTACTCTCGCGGGCATGAAAGTGACTGACTGCAGCACCACCAGTGGCGTTGCACACTCCCAATAGGCCCCTACGCAGCGTATCATTGGTGGAATTTAGTGCGTCACCATTTCAACCAAAACTGGTGCCCACGTCAGTGGCGGATCTAGGATTCCGTGAAGGGGGGTGCGGAAGGCAAGCGCCCCCCTCCCCCAGTGACGTAACATGGATGTTGGGTATGGATGGGATGGGTGATCGGGCGACAGGCCCACCGGGGGGGTTTGGGGGGTATGGAAGCAAGATTATGAGTTTTGAGGCACTCTAAATGCGATTTTTCAAGTAAAATTGTAAATAGTTTAGTAGGTTTTTTCAATGCTAATACTAAAAATAAGCTTGAGAAATCACACAAAACCTAATTTATGTTCCTTAGGTGCCAAGAACTCTGGTAACAAAGGGTTTTTCTAATGTTACCTCCACAAAGGGGCTTAACAGAGGGGTGGGTAAATTCTTGTCCCAAACCGTTAGGGCTAAAACCTTAAAATGTTGCTTGCATGTTCCTATAGTGGTCCCAAGATAAGAGCGAAAAATTGGGCAGCCAATCATAGAAAATCGGCTTATCGATAGGTTCGTCCTGGCTATTCAGAACCCATGATAGTTGGAGAAAGGAAAATGGCTGCCAGAACCATACTTGCCGTGGTGGACGAAGCATGCGTGAGCTCGGTACCCGGAACCATGTCGTATACGCCTTCAAAGCTCGAGGGCTACGAACGAGCCAATCAACCCGCACGTGCAACCCTGGTCCTCGTCAGTGATCAGAGGGCTCACGAACGACCCAATAAGCCTCATGTGCGATCCTGGACCGACCACTGCAGGTCTGACCTTTTATTAGCAAAAGCACTTTCTGACAGTGGGCACCACTTTAAGCTCTTCCCTCTCACCAGCCTCCGCTCAGTGGCGCTGTTTGCGGCGACCCGGATGGATGAATCGCAAACAGGAAATGGCATCTTATTGGTCTGAGCGACGCCATTTTTTTTCGCTCGTATTTTGGGACGAGTATAGAACTTTGCTAACAACGTGTTTTTTCGCGTTACCCCCCACAAAGGGGCTAAACAGTGGGGTGGGTAAATACCTCTTCCAAACCGTTAGGGCTAGAATATTGACATTTTCCATTTATTTTACTTGGGTGCCAAGAACTATGGAAACAAAGTGGTTTTTTTTTCATGTTACCATCACAAAGTGGTTAAGGCTGATCGAAAGGGCCATTGAAAATCTCCCGGTATGAGATTATCCGAGGAGTATGGAAGGCAGTGGGGGTACCAGCCATGACATATGCTAATGATGTCCTGTGCATCACCCCTAGTACACGTCTGGCCATGGAGCACCTACAAAGGCAGAATGCAAGAGCGGCATTGGGTGCCAACAGATTTACCGCAGTGGAGGCCTTGCAGGGAGAGATGGGGTGGTCTAGCTTTGAGGCTAGAGAGATGACTAGTAAGCTCACCTACCTTCGTAGGCTACATACATTGGACAAATCCTACCCGGCTCGCCTGGGCCTATGAAATGCTACGAGGTCAAGGGTGGAATACACAGTGACTGCGGATGGTTGAAAAATATGGGGTTAGGCTGGGCTTCGATGCTTTTTGCAAGGGGACATGGACTGCATCTGACCAGGTCATTCGGCAGTTGGTTTTGGAGTGGGAATATGAACAGTGGAGAAATGGTCTAGAAAAGAAGAGCACTCTGGCCGAGTATAGAAATAAGACAGGCATAAGTAGGGAGCTATATTATGACAACTCGTTCTCTAGTGCCCTCTTGTTTCGAGCCAGGGCAGGATCCCTTGAAACTAATAAACGTTTAACCAAGTTTCGGGATGTCTCGGAGACCTGCGATCTCTGCGAAGATGGCATTGAGGACCTGCAACATGTCTTCTGTACATGCAAGGCACTGGAAGGGTGTCGATTGGGTATGTCACATGTCGCATTGAAGGGGTGGTTGGGCTTTCCTTGTGAAGGAATACCGCATGAGGTAGCTTTTAGTGCTGCAAAGAAACTGCTGAGTAAATGGTGGGAGTTAAAGCAACAGCGAAGCACTAATGGGGATGTGCAGTGTAGTGTGGAGACTGAGTAGTGTAGAGGGAGTTATGTAGCGCCTCCAATCGGAGGATCCGTCACAGAGGATATGCTACCATTTCAGTTCAGTTCAGTTCAGCACCCCCCTAGGTCCGCTCCTGGCAGGGACATGGGATTTCCTATTGGGCTGGTTGCAAACATTGGAAGCCTTCAAGGGAATGGCATTGAATATTACTGCCCCGTGTTTGACAACTTCGAAACAATCAAAAAATGAACATAAATAAATGTCATTGTATCTCATTATCAAAAACTCGAAGACTATAGTAAAACCAAGAAATGATGGAACTGAGTCGAAACATGTGCCGACCAATAAGGGTGCAATCGCCTGTTGGCGATTGATTTAGCCTAGTTCCATACAATCAGTGCCACGTACTGAATGGACCGACTGAAGAAACATGGAAGCGATAATCGACAAGCCACATCTCTCTGATTGGTTGACTTCAGTTCCATCACATTTAGCCTAGTTCCATACAATCAGTGCCACGTACTGAATGGACTTTCACCGACTGAAGAAACATGGAAGCGTTAATCGACAAGCCACATCTCTCTGATTGGTTGACTTCAGTTCCATCACTTCTCGGTTTTACTATATTATAGGACTGATTTGGAAAACATTTGGAATTTCGGCAATTCAGCAATTTCATTTAAATTCAATGTTTCAACAACTGCGCAGCAATGTTTATCGAACTTTCCCGAACTTCGACAACGCGGCATAGCAAATTAAAAACAAACAAAAATTGGCCAACTCACCGCCAGATCGGAAAACAAAAATCTTGGGCGTTTCCCGAAAAACAAAAAACAAAAAGAGAATCTTTGCACGACACCCCAAAACCGAAAACGGCACCAGAAATTTTGGAAAAACGAAAATTCAACATTTTTTCAAAAAAAATTCACTGTGTCGCTAACGCCCTTCGGCAGGAATAATTGAAATTCTTCGCATACCTCGCGCTAACTTTCACACCAAGATTTGACCTGAAAATTCATCCATTTCGTAATACGAATTTGAGTGGCAGTTGTTAAATTTAGCTATGTCGTTAAGCACTTATGCTAATTAAAGTTAATTTGCCACGGTAACTTGCTGCGGATTTAGACTTTAGGGAGCCCGGGGCACTGTAAGTTTGGGTGCCCTTTGAAGGGGTGTAACGGGTTCCCCATCGGGGGGTCTGGGGGGTGGGAAACCCCCAGGGGGATAGGGGTGTCCGGGGGATATCCCCCGGAAATTTTTTTAAAAATTAGAAGCAAAAGTATGAGTTTTGTGGCACTTTGGAGCAGGCTTATATATAAATCACATGAATGGTAGCTTTTGCAGGTACCAGTGCGACCTATTTCTGTTACAGAATTTGCAAACAGTAAGAAGCGCCGATGGTTATCGGAATTGTAACATCAAAACAGAAAAGTTTGAAAACCATTGAAAAGGGGTGAAGGACGTCTCGCAAGGGTGCCCCCCCTAGAAAGGGAGCCCGGGGCATATGCCCCCTTTGCCCCCCCCCCCCCTAAATCCGGCCCTGACGGTAAGGTGAAAGCAAGAGTTGAAAGAGATGCCGTTCGTAATTGCTTTCTATCGAGCTCGTTGCTCGAGTTTCTTAGCTTGGTCTACGCAACATTGTCGGAAAAGATGAACATTTAACCCTGCGATAACTCGGCATACATTATGTTGTTTTATCAAAATTGGACTTACATGTAGCTTTTTAGTGAACTCATCGTCGTCCATTCCTCCGGATCGGGTCAGGTAGACGAGGCCGTTATGTTTTGGCCATGCTGGACGTGGACCGAAAATGGCACCAGAAAGATGTGTGGCAATTTGCACGGAAGCGACGCTCCGTTATATGGAGCGCCGCGTGGAACGAAGTCGCGATACGGGGGCGGATCAAAAACGCAGTCGCATTTTTTTTAGATGTTGAATTTCGCGCGTGGCACGTGCGTTTGCGTTCACTCACTCCAGGAATCGAAAGCAACTTATCGCCCACGCGTTCCTGGATTTGCCGACAAGCAGCGGTAGGGCTAGGAGGTCAGTCTAGGGCAAAATGCCACGAATTTGAGCTGCGGAAGGGCCGTTGGGGTGCGTTTTCGTGCGAGAAACGAAATGGGAAAGGGCTCGCAGCTTTCAGACCAAGAGCGAACATTATAAGGGGCGCCTCTGGTGATATTTCCAGGCCGAACGTACAGGTCATCAAACCAGTTCCACACATTAGGACTTGCCAAACCAGCTAAGTACAAGTACTTGCAATAAGTAGCCCATAAGATGGCCTCTTTTGACGGACCTTACTCCAAGGCGGACTCTGACAGCAAGCGACAGTTCACCGCCCTCAACATACAGTCTTCCTACCAGGACGAGGATCAGTACAAGACGTACGATGGATTCAAGTACAGGAAAACGTCATGGTGGAGGGTAGGTGCCCCTCGTTTTGGGCCACATGTCCATTTGCTTCATCTCCAAATGCTTCCACTGTAAACCTATGTAGGAACCCGCAATGACCATCTGTTCTCAACTCCAGTTTAGTGGGAATGTGTTAAATTTCCCACCTGGTAGTAAGCACTAAGCAATCAAGCTGGTGGCTACACAATGAGTTGTATTAGGGACGTTCAGGTATTATGTCATCATCTGGGGGTAGCGACGATGCCCAAATGATGGCATGGGGAGGTGGTCATCATCGGGCTGTGTCATTTGACATCCAGTTTTTCATGAAATGTCGTCAAAATACTATGTCAGCATCTTATGAAAGGAGGGGGAGGTAGCCAATAATGATGATTTTTCATCAATAATGATACTTTAAAAAAAAATTAAAAATAAAATGCGATGACAAATTGCTTGACTTCCCATTTGGAGCTAATTTTGATGTCCACGTTTTATGTCCACATTTTAATAAAATAAACTTCCCAATCGAAATATTTTCGGGCAGTGACATTGCTGGGATAGGCGGGTCCAAAAATAAAAATTAAATGCAATGACATAATATATGAATGTTCCCTTTTGGGGGATTAAAATGATAATTTTTAGCTAATATGTCTAAACAGACATCTAATTTTATCGTTTTGAAAAATCATGCTAGGTCTTATTTTCGATTCAACACGATATGTGGAAGTTTCGTTTACCTGCCTTTTAAGTGTCCAGGTCCACGGAGTGCTTTATTATCCCGTCCTTAGTCCTTATTCGGGCAGCGCAAGTTCTGATAATGTGACTCCTTTTTTATGACATTGGTCAGTGGTGGAAACAGCGTTCTAGGTTCCAGCGGACGATGATATACATGGGTGCACTACTCATCGTCGTTTCCCTGATCCTCTTTGCGCCGTCAATGAGCGGTGGTGGTTGGTCGCGGTCCCCCACACTGGATTCCTTACGGCCACTGGCGGCCAACCGCGGCGCCGCGAGGAGCGACGAGGCGACTCAAGCGGTTCAGATTGAGATGCCGCAGGACGAGGATCCTCCAGGCAATGAGCAAAAGCCAAAGCTGGATGTGGACGTTCACGACGAGGAAAACGAGGTAAGTCTGACCTGATCGCAGCTCGTAGTACGACTAGCACCGCAAGCGTTAATGAGCCGTGCTTCGTCACATCGTTACAGGTCGACGCGGTCGTCATGAATGGGAAAATCCGGCCACCGGAACCGCCGGGGATTGTTTTCAGAGGTGAGCTGCGTGGTTCTCCTGGAACAGAAATCATGAAGCAAGATTTAGATACGATAGTTATATAGAAATGTTGGATAGAGAGCAAAACTTGCCGAAGTAACCTAAATTGGAAAAACATGAACAACCTAAATAAAATCAAAAAAACACAAAACTAACATAAATTGTAAATAAATAAATCATGAATTTATTTAGATAAATGTCGGATTGGGAATGAAACTTGTCAAAATGAGTTAAAGTACAATAAACTTAACTGAACTCCTGTTGCAGGGCCGGAAAACGAGCGCCAAACGCAGGTGGTGGCGGCGTTCAAGCATGCCTGGAAGGGCTACAAGGCGCACGCCTGGGGCCACGACCACCTGAAACCGATTTCGAAGACCCACCAGGACTGGTTCGGCCTGGCTCTCACCATTGTCGACTCATTGGACACCATGTACATCATGAATCTGGAGGAAGGTATGGACATCTCGTGAGCGGGGAGTGCGAGCAGGGGGTGCCCAAACGCTCATAGTCTCCTATACTTGTTTCATCCTCAGAGTACCGCGAAGCTCGCACATTCGTGGCTGAGCGACTGGACCTGGCAGTGAACAAAGACGTCAACCTCTTCGAAACCACCATCAGGGTCTTGGGCGGTCTGTTGGGCGCCTACCACTTATCCAAAGACGAGCTGTTCCTCAAAAAGGCTGTGAGTCGTCCTCGAGCATGCCTTTACCTTGCCGAAGAATTCACTCCAATCCGCCCATTTGGTTACATATCGTCAGTCTAAGATGTGAATTGCCCAAGTTCGTCTTCAATTGACTTTTTAAAGATGTTGAAATGTATGAAGTGCAATTAGAAAGTTCATTATCTAAGGCAGCAGCCAAAATAAATCATTACCGTTAGTTGTTAATCAATACTTCATGATTAACAGGTCCTTGAATTCTAGGACCTGCAAAGTTTTCATTTTGTAAGACAGGAAATTGAGATAAAAAAAAATGAACCTAAATTGTGTAAAAACAGAAAACTAACCAGAATTGGAAAAAAAAAGTCATGAAGTGATTTAGTAAAACGTTGGGTAGAGTGAAACTGCGTCGACATTTGCATCTTAGATTGACAATATCGTTGATCTTACTTTTTGCACGCCATCACACTGTTTGTGGGATATGGAGTCGAATTGAATTGATTACTTCATGAGCAGTGCCTGACAGGAATACATCTCGGTTCCTCACTCTTTCCTGATAACAAAGAAAAGAAAAATTGTAATTTCACTCGCATTTCTCGCAGGTCGAGATGGGAGACCTGTTGCTTCCGGCATTCAACTCTGTCTCAGGGATCCCCTACTCAGACATCAACCTGTACACACACCACGCCCACGCCCCACGGTGGGGGCCGGACAGCTCCGTGTCCGAGGTGTCCACCATACAGCTAGAATTCAAGGACCTCAGCCGGCTGACCGGCGAGGAGAAATATGAGGTGTGAGCACGTGCATAACACCAGTCCGTACATTTCATGAGCTGACTGGAGCCCCTGAACCATCTGACCTTCGAACGTCTGTTTCAGAAAGCGGCAGACAGGGTGTCCGAAGTCTTGCACGCCCTGCCCAAGATGGATGGCCTGGTGCCGATCTACATCAACGCCGAGACCGGGAAGTTCCGCCCATCAGCCACCATCACGTTGGGCGCGAGGGGAGACAGCTACTACGAGTACCTCCTCAAGCAGTGGCTGCAGACTGGAAAAACTCGAGATTTGTAGGTTTCGTTTTGCTCTAGGTGCAGTGTCCGTTCAATGAAATAAACGACAGCGTGGCAGTGACTGGATTGTTATGAAGCTCACTTATGCTCAGTGTCCGTTAGATCGGATAAAACATGCTAAAACACTTTGAAAAGACAAGTGTTTTTTCATACTTGTTTGGGAAAGTGGGAATCAGATCTGCCCTTCTCGTCCTATTGATTTCCTCTTCGTTTGCAGCCTCGTCAACGACTACAACGCGTCCGTGAGCGGGATACTGAAGCACCTCGTGAGGACTTCGGAGCCCAACAAGTTAGTCTTCGTGGGGGAGCTCACCAACGGAAAGAACTTCCGGCCAAAGATGGTGAGGCCCTTGTTGACCGGCGGAGACTGCATGATGACCGATGAAAAACTCATTTTCTTTGCAATTTCTTACAGGATCACCTGGTTTGCTATCTTCCTTCGGTGCTTGCGCTGGGTACGCACAATGGCCTGCCCAAATCGCACCTGAAGCTGGCAGAGAGCTTGCTGTACACCTGCTACCAGATGTACGCGCAGATGCCGACCTTCCTGTCGCCGGAGATCGCCCACTTCGCCATCGGGGCATCGACGGACCCTGACATCTTCGTGAAGGTGAGAGGTGATTTCCGAGTTGTTCCGATAGCAGTGTGCCCCCGATTCGTTTTGGCTCAAAGTCGACTTTTTGCGCATTTCCAGGTGAATGACGCACACAATCTGCTTCGGCCGGAAACAGTGGAAAGCCTGTGGTACCTCTATCAGCTCACGGGAAACGCCACATATCGGGAATGGGGATGGCAAATATTCCAGGTTGGTATGCCTGGTAGTGTGAATTTTCCAAGCTTCGTGCTTTGAAGCTTTTGAATCAACAACATCAAAAACGATGTCTTTGATTTACAGGCTTTCGAAAAACACACCAAGGTGGAGGGCGGGGGCTACACCACCATCGACAACGTGAAGAGCGTGGACGATACGAGGCCGAGGGACATGATGGAGTCCTTCTTCCTGAGCGAGACACTCAAGTACTTCTACCTTCTGTTCAGCGACGACCAAACGACGCTGTCGCTGGACAGGTACGTCTTTAACAGCGAGGCACACCCGTTGCCGATCGACATCTCCTAGCGAAAACGAAACCAGATTAAGAATCGTGCTCAAAACTTGAACTGCCACTGTGCAGGGTGCAGAGTGCGTTGCAGTCGCCACAGTGATTGCATTTGTGCTGTGAAATCGTGACCAAAAATCGATAAGTGAACTTGAAAATTCCAAACCTGGAGATGGAGAAAATTATGGATACGTATCTGTGATTTTACAAAGGATATATTTAATAATCGACGTACACTTCGAATTCGTGATGATTGTTTCATGTCGGTCAGAAATAAATCTTGTTGGTTGATTTTCATTCCTCGTAATTTCCACTTGTTCACTAGCCTGAAAAGAGCCACTGATTTCACGGGAAAACCCGAGCCACGCACCTAATGTTTTGTAGAAAATGATACGTGGATCCCTATTCGCAAAATGCCAATAAATCATCAAAAGATTTGCATGAAACCATTTAACAGAAACGTTTGCAAAGATTTAATGTGTCTTATAATTTAAATGCATTTGTAGACTAGAGGGCACAACAAAAATAATCAAAAAATTTGAAAAGTGTCAAAAGGATATTATCTTAAAAGATAATATCTATACTACCTGCGAAATTAAGCATGCATACCAAAAACAACTGACACGAAGAGATGAGGTTCAGGTTATGGACACGAAAGGTCGTCAGCCATCCAGATACCGAGAAACGTCGACAAAAATTTCGGATGGGTCCCGCTCAGCAGGAATCTTAAGTGTGAGAAATAATTTGTTATTAGGTCACAAAACTTGACCAGCATAAATTTATGTTTTCGGAAATTAAACTTCAACTTGCGATTTTGGTCTTGTCCTTGTATCGCTCCACCACGGGTTTGCTATGCTGGTGGAAGGTCTCCAACCGTTTGCGGATGGTAGCTTCGTTGTCGTCCACGCGGCCGCTGGTTTCGCCGCGTTTCACGAGACGCTTGACCATGGTGTCGTCGGCAACTTCGAAATACAACAGCATCTTGGCTTCTTTGATCTAGTGAAAAGGCAAGTTGGGCACGGGTGAGCTTAGTCTCGGAAGTGCCCACGCGGTCATTTGTTTGAATACCTGTTTTTCGAATTCTTCCCCTTGGGCAACTTCTCGCGGATACCCATCAATCAGGTATCCGCATGTGGTGGGAAGGCTTTTCAGCATGGCCTCCTTGAGCAAATCCAGCACGACATCCTGATCAGAAACGAGAACGTCAGCAGCGGCATTTCCAATCAGATGTCTGTCACAAAATCCGACCCCTGAAACCGACCAGCGGAACCAACTCGCCCTTTTCCATCATGTCAGTAAGCTGTTTCCCGCGTGGCGATCCGGACTTCACCTCATCCCTCAACAGGTCTCCGGTGGACAAATGAGTGTACCCGTATTTGGCAACAATCTTCTCGCACTGAGTTCCTTTTCCGGAGCCGGGACCACCTGCATGAAAAGGGGGCGTGAAAGCCATGCAAGACAGTCAGTGCACGAAATTCAATATAAAGCTTTGAAGGGCATGGCTATAGGCAACACCAGCAGTTCCACCTTACGTGTATTTGGTCAAAAAATTGGGAAGTAAGGGGGCAAGAATGAGCTGGCAGAACACCTTACATGTATTTTTCTTTCTCTTCAAACTAAACAAAGTTCAGAGTCAAGCATACATCAAGTTTTTAATGGTATCTCAATCTCAATAAAGACCAGAGAAAAAATAACGGATTGACTAGCCAAATCATAGTAAACTTGATTAGGTCTACAAATGGATTTGTAACCTAAAACACTGGTTTACGACCTCCGGGCCTCATAGGGACCATGAGAGGAGAATTTCTTACCAATGACGAATATCACCGGGACATTCGACGTCCGCAGAGGAGTAACATCGTTGTTTGAACGCTCAATAACCTACAAATTAATTGGAAACGCAACAGACATTAGCAAAGGCCGACCTTCCAGACATTCTCCATTGCATGCGGGTGTGCTTGCGTAACTCAAAGAATGAAATTTTCCGAAAACTTACCGACATCCTGAACCACTACCTGCTACCGACCCAACCACAAGTAACTGCTACTGCGGAGGTTATTTTGCCACCGAAACCGCCAAGGGCACCCCAATGACACGAAACCGTTTGGTTTTTGTGCCTGAAAATAGATTTACACTTTCATTTTGATTTATTTCGAACGGAAAATGGAAAAGAGAATGCCTGCCAGTGTCGCCGGCTAACAAGGCCGTAATCCTAGGGATTTTCCCCGCCAAATTTTCTATCTAAAATTTATTTGGTTTCTTACCGAAACGGCTCTAACAAATATTTAATTTTTAACGCATCACTCGCACTCCCAAATTAAGAAGAAGTATTTCCAGAATTAAAATCTGACGTTTATACAACCCACAAATCCCAGTAAAGGGTTAAACGGGACGACAGGCGTGACAGCACCGCAATGCGCGTGCGTTTTTCTAGAATGCATCTGTCTCGTTTTTCAAATTTGATAGCTTGCATTTTTGTTTCTTTATTTTGTTATTGCACTCAGGTATAATTCATTTGAGGCTGACAGTATTTTTGTATAAACTGTAGTTAACATCTCCAGAACTGTTTACGACTGTCGTTTGACGTTATAAATTGATTTCAGAATGCGAGCAATGATGACCACTCCTCTCATCAGCTGGCCATTGCTGAAGAGTTCTTCCAGAGTGGACATACCAATAACTGGGCCGTGCTCGTTTGCACCTCAAGGTTCTGGTTCAATTACAGACACGTGGCCAATGTGCTCTCTATGTACAGGAGCGTGAAACGATTGGGCATACCTGACAGGTGATGAGCAAGCTGAGGTCAACATCAAGCACCTTCATTGGCATTGAATGCTCTTTGAACCTTGGTTGATGCACTGAAAAAAAAGCATGTCCCAATCACTAACTTTACACTTTGTTACGTTTATCTAAGCAAGTAATGTAAGATATTACGTTTCATGATTTGCAGACCCATCCTCCAATTTCATCATGATGAAAATTTGAGCCTAAATGATGGAAAATAAAAATACAATACTGTATACATTTTCAAATGAAAACATTGCAGGTGAAATTTTCCGAAAAACCGGAAGACATCCATGCGCAACTTACTTAGATTAGCGTACCCGAAAGTCTGCATGCTTGTAAAAGTAGTGACTTCCAAAGAAATTCCACTGAAACCTCAGGGTTGGTGTCCATGTAGCTTTGTAAATGAGAAATTTTCCATTGGATGCTCAACGTCGACTCTTTCACGCTAGCCAAATCATCTTGATGCTGGCTGATGACATGGCCTGCAATGCCCGCAACCCAAGGCCAGCTGCTGTGTTCAACAATGCCTATCAGCACATAGACGTGTACGGAGACGACGTCGAAGTGGACTACCGTGGATATGAGGTAGTCACCAGTGCACTCAAATTCGCTTTCGTGTGATCAAGTAGGTGGCCTTCAAACCATGATATTGCATTCAAATTTAAAGGTGACCGTCGAGAACTTCATCAGGGTGCTGACAGGCAGGCACCCGCCCAGCCTGCCTCGGTCCAAGCGTCTTCTGACGGACGACAGGAGCAACATCTTGGTCTATGCGACGGGGCACGGCGGGGACGGCTTCCTCAAATTCCAAGATGCGGAGGAGATCACGGGGATCGAGCTAGCCGACGCGTTCGAGCAGATGTGGCAGAAAAGAAGGTGGGATCTTCAAAAATAGTTGTTCCTCAACCTAGTTATCGAGCTTCAAAGTTCTTCTAGGTTTATGTGCATGAAAACCATGTGGCAATTGCTTTCTTACAGGTATCACGAGATACTCTTCGTGGTGGATACGTGTCAGGCATCGTCCATGTACTCCAAGTTTTATTCTCCGAACATCCTTGGCGTTGCTAGCAGTCTCGTGGGCGAGGATTCGCTGTCGGTGAGGCCTTACGAGAACGCCAAAGTTAAACACGTGGCACAAAGCTTTGTTACCAAAAAATATGTCATACCTGTGAGCTAAAGCTGACCTCATTGTGACACTTGTTAATTTCAGCACCACGTGGACCCCTCCATTGGCGTGCATGTGATAGACCGCTACACTTACCACGCGTTGGACTTCCTCGAGAAAGTGACCCCGTCGAATCCGATGACCATCGCCCAGTTCGTGAGTCCATAATCAGTTATTCGAATGAATTTGCTGTAGACTCGTCCTGTTGGCTGCAAACGATTTATTTTCCCTGCTCTGTTCTGCAGTTGAAAGTGTGTCCGAAGCACCAGTGCATTTCGACCGTGGGCGTCCGGACCGACCTCTTCAATCGCATCCCCGAGACAGTTCCGGTGACCGACTTCTTCGGCAGTGTTCGGAATGTTGAGCTCAGCACACATTTCATCAACCTAACGTCCCGAAGCGACCCCGAAAGCAGGTGAGGCTTGCAAAAAACAGCCAATGAGATGTTTCGTTTCTTTGCATCTTGTATGCTCATTCACCGATTTCATGAATCTTGATTAGGAGAGGAGTCTGCACCGGGAAAGCGAAATCTGCACCATCCCAGAAAACCTTGCAGTACACCATTCAGTTACCATTCCGTTGACCGACTATTTTTCCATTCGACGTACTTTAATTATCAAAAAGACTGTACAAGTGTGAATTAAACGAGTCCAACTCTGTTATTATTTATCCCCACTTTTTTGTCAAATATTTCGCAACCTCGCACCAGCGCAGAGCAGCGGCATACCTTTAGTAACCCGAGGACCGAAGCGAGCCTGACCGCATTATCTCCACTGAGAAAAGGAGGGCGACCTGCGAAATACACAAATTCAAGTTCATGCAGTTCGTAAGTGTTATGGCATGGTGGTCAAGAGAAGCGTGTTTATCTCACCCTTGTGTTGGCTGGGCGCCGAATGACTGAGTGTTGGATCCAAAGGCCGGAGAGCCGAACACGGTCGGTTGTGCGGGCGAAGGAGATCCGAACACAGAAGGCTGTGCGGGAGAAGCAGGGTGTCCGAAGGGGGTCGTGGTCATCTGAGCCGGTGCCCCGAAAGCGGAGGAGCCAAACGACGGTGCTGCACCGAATGCATTTTGGGCCGGAGCCCCGAAGGCCGGAAGGTTTTGTGCCGGTGTCGAGCCAAATGGGGAACTGGGCTGCTGAGCGGCTATGGAATTGAACGTCAACGCCGACGGCTGTGACGCCAGGGATCCGAATGTGGGCGCATCACTAGCCGCAGCTGCAAAACTAGAAAATTGGAGGATATAAAACAACATTAGGGGTTGACCTTAACCTGGTATGCTAAACACTCATCTGTGCTCAAACCACTGGTATATTTTGTGTGCTTATAAACCAGTCGAAACCCTGGCTAAACATTTAAAGAATTATTCAGCCCCAAAAAGTCTGACGAGTTAGGATACTTGCCCTCCGAAGCCTGGAGCAGCTGTCTGGGTCGGGGGTGTACCGAACAAGCGATTCCCCATCTGGCCGACCGATCCGAAGGTGGGAGCTCCGCCGAAGGTCGGAGGGCTTCCGAATCCGGCGCTGCCTCCAAAGGCCCCTGCAACAGAGGACAAAATGTCAAGAGTATTTCCTTGAGTGAAGACTGCCGACTGTTGGTAGGCGAAAGGTGTACCTGGCTTCGAGCTGGGCTGTTGAAATCCGAAGCCGCTCTGGCTGACACTTGCTGAGCCAGTGGAGAACCCAGCGCCGCCAAACGCTCCACCAGCGGCGCTCCCAGCTCCTGGTTTGCTCCAGCTGCCGGCGCTGTCCTGCGTCGTGGAAGATCCGAAGAGTCCTACGGGATAAATATCACACATCAGTCGGCATTTGTGAAAGAGCTGCGACACGACAGTGTTGTTTCGCCGACCTACCGGATGCCTGGGTGCTCGTTCCGAACGCAGAGGGCGATCCGAATATGTTCTTGTTGACGTTCTCGGGGTTGGGCTTCGCGCCGAGACCGCCGAAAAGCGAGCCGGACCCCTGGCCGAACAGAGACCCAACCCCGGCACTAGCAGTTGTGGTCGCAGTGGGTCCGGATGGCTGCTGTCCGAAAGCCATACTGAAATTCAGAGGAGGAACGAGTTACTTACTCTTGCCTAAAAATAACAGCGACAAAAGAAAACCAGCGTTTCGTACCTGGCACCAGACGGAGGCTGTCCGAAGACGGTCGACGGCGCTTGACCAAACGTCATGCTCGATTGACCAAAAGGAGAGCTTGAGGGAAAAGAACAAAGATGGGAACTAAAACACAGCCGATGCCCTCGAAAGCGTTAATGTGATAAACAACGACAAGCAAGGTTCCCCTGACTTTCCCAGGTCAAAAAATTTGATTTTCCCTTGACAGTCAGGGTTTTACCCACCGACCCTCAGAGACGGATTTACACTTTAGCATAGTTTTTGTATTGTTATACAGAAATATTAAGATAAATATTTAGGTAAAACATTTCTCAAACATGTTGAACAGAGACCAACATTTTCACTAACAGATTTAACAAAAAAAACACTTTACTTTTAATTTTTTAGAAAAATGTAGCTCACGAATGATTAATTTACCAAAAATTCACAAATGTCAGGAAAAGAAAGTCACCAGACTTAGTGAGCCATTTGGAAAATTTACTGACTTTCCCAGATTTACCGAGTTCTGAGCGAACCCTTGACAAGTGCCTACCTTCCAGTGGTGGTGGTGGTGGTGGTAGTGGTAGTGGTGGTGGTGGTGACTCCAAACAATGGTGCAGTGGGTTGTACGAAGGAGAAGGCTCCGGGGCCGCTAGGCTGCGGCACTCCGAAAGCGGTGCCCGGCTTGCTGCCACCGAATATGCTCACAGGGGCTGCAGCACCGGGGCTCGTCTCGCTGTTGCGCGGATAGAAAAAGCGTTTGTAATCGTCGGGTCAATCAGTGGAAAAGCTGAATGTGAGTGACAGTGTCCTACCTGGGTCCGAATGACAGCTTGGAAGCGAACGGCGACTGGGTGCTGGCAGAGACTGCGAACGTGCTCGTCGGGGTCGAGGCCTGGGGCATTGTGAACGAAAAGGCGGACGCAGCAGCCTTTGCCGTCGTGGTCACGTCCGCGCCAGGAGCTGACGCCGGCAAAGTGAATCGGAAGGACGTAGTCGAAGCAGCGGGAGATGCGGTGCTCGGAGGTGGAGAACTATCGGTTGCTTCGGCGTTTGTGGATGACGATACCTCGCCGGAGCTTGCAGCTGGTGAAGTCGGCTTCGCAGCATCGGCTGCGGCTGGCTCGACCGCAGCGGCGGTGGGTGCCACGAAGGCGGATGGCGCAGCAGCGTCTTGAGCGGTCAGCGTGGCCGCACTCGTCATCGTGCTGAAAACTGAAGTTGTCATGGTTGCGCCGATGGTGCTCTTTGGTAGACCGTCCGAGTCATATGCATCGGTCTTTTCTTTCTCTTTGCCGATCGTTGTGACGTATCCAGCTTCTTCTGCAGCCTCCGCTTCCCGTATATCATCACGCTGAACTGAAACGACATTAAGCAATCTCAAATCAAATTTCCAGACACTTTTCGCCGAATTTCCGGAAAATTTTAATCACTTTCTTATGGATCGAATGCATTTAAACATCAGCAAGGGTCGACTAGACACGAGTTCAAAAATACACGGATTTCTTTTGGAATCTTTTTGGAAATAGGGAAATGAGGGGGTAAATATTTCTTATGTTTTTAACAAATAAACAGTCCCTAATATATCATGGACTAGATTTAACGCCAAATGGTCTCGTACTCCTCACAATCACATTTTATGAAACCGGGAGCAGGCATGGCCAAGATACCTTACCTCGAGTGTATTGAGTGTATTCAGCAGTATCGTCAGTCTCCCCCTCCTCGTCCTCCCACGCCTCATGGTCCTCGTAGTGTTCACCTTCGCCTTCCTCATCCTCATACTCCTCCTCCTCGCCGTTACTCGGCTCCTCGACCAGGTAGCCTTCCTCGGACGCATAGGCGTGCGGCGAATGCGGCGGCGTCACGTCCTCGTAGAGGGACGGCTTGGGCTTCTCAGCGCTGGCGAACAGGCTCTTGTTGTGGGAGAACTCGAAAGGCGGCAGCGCGCTGAATGGGGGCCTGGACGTCGGTGACTTTGCAAAGGAGAAAGAGACGGCCGGCTTGGTCGAGGCTGAGCCACTGGTTGCTAAATCCAGCGAAGCAGTAGTTCGTCCAGGATCTGACAGCTTTGTGCCGGCGAAACCGAACGGCAATCCAGCTATGGCGCTCGTACTCGTGGATTCCAATAACGCACTCAACATGGGCGCTTTGGGCTGGATCTGCGACGGCTTGGGGGCCTCCTGCACGCTGCTCTCCAGAGCGATGCCGGCGATCTTCAGACCCATCGGGTGCTCGTTACCTTTGCTCTTGGACGCTGACGCTGCTAGCGTAAATATGTTGAGCGTGTTGCCGCTGAATGCTGTTCCAGAAGACGATGGCAGGCTCATCGCTGTGTTGCTGCTGAAACCAGTTCCTGAAGATGGTGATAGGCTCACCGCCGCGTTGCCACTGAATTGGGTTACGGAAGATGTCGATGGACTCATCGTCACCCTGGGCAGGATACTCGCAGATGATGGGGCTGGGGTGAAGCCACCGAGGAACGGCCTAAATATTGGAGGCGTCGCTGCTGGGCCCTTGGCTTCGACGATGGGCTCGGTGTCGATTGCCGGCGTCGGTTCTTCATGCTCGTCGCTCTCCTGCTCATCGAGGAACTCCCTGACGTTGAAGTTGGGTGAAACCAGCTGAGAGTACTCCTCGACGGGCGTGGCGGGCCGCACGTGCGTCACGGGCCGGCGCTCGAGGAAACCGCGCAGTTGTTGCCGCTGCGTCTTGGACATGGTCCTGGGTGTGGCGAACGGCGACGGCAGGGCTGCGATGGACACGTCGAGCATCATGTCCGACAGGGAACGCATCTGGCCGGACTTATGGTCAGCACGGCTCAGGAAGGAGGACTCCAGTTTCTGCATGGCTGATGATAGGTCGCTGGCAGGGTCCCGCGGGGCAGGGGTGAACAGCTGGAAGGTCTGGTGGCCGCCGGACTTGATGCGGGAGACCTCTGCAGCAAGGCGGTCCACCGTGAGTCGGAGGCCTTGCGCGATCTCGTGGTTGACGGTCAGGGCCCGGTACACGAGTTCCAGGCTGGGCTCGCTGGCCAGCGACTTCTTCTCGGCGTTACTGAAGGCGTCCCACTGCCTGTCCAGGGCCGCGTTCACCTCTTGCAGCTGCGTCTCCAGGTAGAAGAACCTGGAGCAGTGTTGGACCAAAAATAAGTTTCAACTAAAACTTACAAACTACAACAATGTCACACAATTAATCATGCGGTAGTGGCAACCAACATTGAACTGTAGTTAGTCACTAAGACACAATTAATGTTTCAAACTAATTTAGTTTTAGTTCGAATGAATAACTTAATTATTTTTGTTGAGACATATCAGCTACAAATTCGCTGCAACGACAACCAACAACTATTTAGTTTATTCGAGTTGTTGATTAACAACTAAGAATTAATTCCATGAGGCATTAAATCAACAGCCTTTGATCTTCGAAACAATTGAAATGTTTCTGCAAACCTCGCAACCCAATAAAGCGAATAACCAATTTAAATTACATTTATAAATATTAGTTATTAGTTGTCAACCCACAACTTCGAATAAACTAATTAGCTGCTTGTTATCATTGCAACTAATATTTTCGCAACTAAAACGCAACTGTTGTTTATTCCAAATAAAACAAAACGTCTTAAAAATTAGTAGCGTATTAATGTACAATACCCAAATAATAATTAGTTATTTAGTTGTGGATGAGTAAACTATGTCCAAAACTGACCTGGAGCGCACGTCCTTCATCCGTTTAGCGCTCATCGGGTCCAGGGCCCTGGTCTTGAGTAGGTGCACGAAGCGCTTGTCCTTGGATCGGCTCTCCAGGGAGCGGGCCTCCTCCAGGGACGTGAAGCTGTCAAGGATGCCGGCTCGCAGCGTGTGTACCTCCGCGTTCATGCTCCTGGTGGCCGCCTTCGCCTCCTGCAGGAAGCCGTTCAGCTTGTTGATCTCAGCGCCGATGCTGTCGTCCTCCTTGGCGGAGCTCTTGTCCACCAGAACCTGTGTACAAACGAATGCTGTTTATTCTCGATCAGATACAATATTTTTGCACGATGTTTAGACTATCGTCTTCGTCAGGTGCTAAATTTAATAATGAATTTATATAGAACACTTAAGAATAACTACAATCAAGGAGTTTCCAACGTTTAAACTTATATCCTTATAAACCTCTTGAAAAGCAGGAAAAAGCATTTAGCACTTCAAAACTTCTAGTTTACAGTAGCCCTACACTTAGATATCCTTTTTTGCTTGGCATATGTCGACTAAACATTTTAATTTGTTGATTTATAACCTCAAACCAGCAAAATTAAAGAGATCTTTAGGACTTTCAAGGACGCTTGGAACTCTGGATTAAATTTTCCTAGAGCAACAAATGTTAGTCCAATGTTAAATTCCATTAGGATACATGTAGTACATACAATTCGAATGCACCACCTAACAAGTGGCTATAATAGAAATTAAATATGCTATTATCCCCTTTCCCAATTTGGCTGGGCAGTTGACATTTGTGAATAATGTAGCTATGATCTGAGCAAATTAGAATTCAGGTTAATTCAATTATGCCCAAAAATAGACATCACACCAACATTTCCACTTGGCAACAGCATCCACCGTGATTTCAAGCTAATGAACCAGTCATTTCTTTCCCCATTTAGTGTTTCACCTAGAGATTTTCCCATATTAACTCATGTAGCAACTTTTCCATGCAACCATCAAATTTCCATGTTGTATAAAATATCAATTGTAAACATCGCTTACTGATGTCCGCTTTTTTGCTTGCAGCACCTCTGACCCGAACTTCGACATCTCTTCCTGCAGGGCTGAGGTGAGGGCCTTCTGAGCCTGGCCCCGTCTCGTGGGCTTCGGTTTCTGCGCTGGTTCCTTATCTAACTTAGCGGTGGACGACACCACGGCGGGAACGCTGATTGCATTAGACTCGACCTGGGACCTCTTTCCGGCGGTGTTCGTGGTGAACCCCACTGCGCCTGTCTTCGGGCCGACGTTGCCATTCGTCGTTCTGGTAGAAGTCGGTAAGTATCCCGCGACGAACGCGGCTTGCATTTCCAAATCGGCCGTATTCGGTTGTGCGGAGCCCGTAGGATGCGTCTGCGGGGACTTGTCGACGCCAGAGCCAAACAGCGGTGTTCCAGTGGTGATGCTTCCGCTTCCAGACAGTTTCCCTGCTGCGGTCGATCCCAACTGGTTGAAAGAGAGGGTTGTACCGATTGTTGTCGTGCTGGGAGCCCCGAAGGAAGACCCAGTCGTGGTGGCAAGAGCCGCGAAAGACGAGCTGGTCTTGGCTGCAGAACCCCCGAAGATTGACCCGGTCGTGGCGACAGGTGCACCAAAAAGAGACCCAGTTATGGCTGCAGGAGCCCCAAAAGACGAGCCGGTTGTGGTGGCAGAGGCCCCGAAGGAAGAGCCGGTCATGGTAGCAGGAGCACCAAAAGAAGGTCTAGTCGCGATGGCAGAGGCTCCGAAAGAAGACCCAAATGTGGTTGGAGGAGCTGTGAAGGAAGCGCTGGTTGTGACTGCAGGCTTGGAGAATGCTGGCTGAGACACCTCACTGAATTTTGGCAAGAGGTTCTCCTTGGCCACTGTGTTGGTCGTTGCCGATGGCTGAAACGCAGAGTTGGTCAAGGGGCGCCGCATTCCGGTGCTTACCAGTGCTTCCGGGGGCTTCATCAGCGGCAGCGACGGGGGTTCGGCGCTGACCATGCGATAGGTGATCAGGATGCCGCCCGTCGACAGGATGTGCAGCAGTGGCTGCGGAGGAGCGGTGTCGGTCTGGTTTACGTAGATCGGGCGCTGCGCCGTTAAGTTCAGGCCCATGCCGAGGGGGTAGGTCTCCTCGTTGCCCAGTAGGGGCAGCTCGGCGCGACCCGAGTCCTCAAAGCCCCACTGCTCCCAGGCTGAGCCGTCGCCCTCCCTGTTGGACAGCACTGCCACGTCCACAGCGTTGCTGGACGAGCAGACGAGCAGCCGCATCTCAGGCACGTGCAGCATGAAGTAGCGCAGGGGGCGCTGCTCAGACGCACCGAAGCAGATGTCGTCGAAGTCAGTGAACGTGGTTTTGCCGGATTTCGGAGCATTGACGAGCACCACGCACGGCCGGTCCTCAACGTGGTAGACCACCGCGAACTGGTAGCTGGAGAGCCAGGCGATGTTGACCACGGCGACTTCGTTCTCATAGATGTACGGCGCCGGAACAGTCTTGGCTACCTTCAAGTCCGGGGTGTGTTGAGTCAGGGTCCCATTGCGTCTTCCGACAACCAACTGCTTGCCCTTCGGGCTCCAGCAGATTGCAGTTGCAGATGTTCCCGGGGGGAGCGAGCCGTAGACATTTGGCTTGCCGTCCGACACGTCGTACACGAGGACACTGCCATCAGACAGGCAGGTGGCAAAGACGTTGGCCATGACAGGATTCCACAGGAAGTCCAACAAGGAGGAACCCTGCATGGACGACAATTCAAATCCAGCAAAAGGTGCTGCTTTCATCGACTGCGATTAAAGAAATTCAGAAGATTATTTCAAAAACCTAATAAAGAAAAGCTATTTTCCGTAATTTGAGTTCTGTTCAATATATAGAAAGTAAAATTGTAGCAAAAAAAAAATAGATAAGCAGAAAATGATGAAATATATAAGAATAACAAGCCACTCAAAGTCACCCAAGTACAAAAATGTTACAGCAAAACAAAAGGATGGAAAAATAAATGCAAAATAAAGTGAAGACAAGAATATGCAAGAAAACACTAATAAATAAGTAGACTAAATTGTGTCAAACTAAGTTCACCTTGTCGCTGAAAGCTCTAACGTCGAATAACTGCACATGAGGAATCTGTTCGCGAACCAGACAGACGGCGAGGGTGAGGCTGTCACTACTCAGGGCAAGATCGGTGACGTTCGCTGGCAACACAATCTCTCGGAAGGGGTATTCATTCGCATCAATTTTTGCCAAGGATTTGTCCTCGTCCAGCTGTTCGATATCATCGGTGCAAATCACCTTGATGCCTATAACACGATTCAATATGAGCAATTGAGGGGCAGCATACCGCAAAGGCTATCGGATTAGCTTACGTTAAAACTGAACCTTACTTTTACTACTTCCCACGATGACGAGCCCATATTTATTGGAAACGGCCAATAAATTCGGGCTTTTTTCAGCTGCATCTGCAAGCTGATCAAAAACGTGCAGAGAACGCAACTTTTCAAAGCGAAAATCCTGAAAAAGGGCATGTTGAAAAGAATAAGCTTCAAATCACTTCTGCATATCCAAAAGCAGTCGTACCAAGTGATGTAAAAAGCTTGGGATAAATCAATGTATGAGAACTGGGAAGAAAGCTCAAGAATCAGATGTTGGACTTGTGGCGTACAGTATATAGACTCATCCTAAAGGTGCCTTGTTGGAGCACCTAGCAAATTTAGATTTAAAAACGGCTCTTATAGACTACTAATCTAATATTTAAATGCCATTTAACGTTGGCATACTCTTACAAAGGATCCATATCGCCTTTACCACACCGTAATAGTTACTGAAAATAGGGTGCCGAGTTCAAAACAGAGAGTCATTTTCAGTAAACTAGACAGCCCTAGAAGAAAAACTTAAAATGAATTTGACGACACGAATAGTGCAGTGTCTTAATACTTACGCTGACGCTGACGTCCCGCACCTTAGGCGGCATGGACGACATCTTTTACTAAGCAGTTAAAAAGTTTAACAGAACAACCGACTTATGATGTCGCCATGTTCAAAACCTTGTCTTTCTGTGTTCCTTTTTAGCAGAAGCGCCATAACGCATAGAGGGCGCTGCAACATACAGCCAAAATCTTGCGTTAGGATTTGGCCAGTCGCATATAATCCTAACTACTCCAGATATCTATGGAACCAGAATCCCACGCAGCAATGAAAACATCCAAAACTCCCTAGAAATTATATTAAAACCATTAAATTATGCCAAATAGTTACGTATACGAAGTATCCAGCCGCTGAATTCGATTAAATGTTTAATTTTTGAGGCAAGCTTACCTTATTTGTCGATTAAAGTCATTATTTTGATTTATAATCTTCACAATACTCCAAATTCCTATCTATGGGGACAGATGTTGGATGCCGCATCAAAGGTCATGACAACATTGTCTTCCCAGAAGCCAACGCTGTAAAACCCGTGATATTTTCGTCAACAGGTTTGTTTTGGTTACAGATTATTTTTCTAGTAATTAAACTCATTATGATGAAATTTCCCAGTCAAGCCCAATGTAAACTTTCAAGCAAGAATGTTAAATGTTAAATTTGTAGGCTGTGGTAAATAAATAAAGGCATAATTAAGGTTAATCACTGCCCTGGCCTGCCCTTCCCATTTGGGAGTTGTCAAAAAGAAAAACACCTTGTTGGCAGTTTCTTACCTGTATCGATTATCAATTGAACAGTGACCATCGAAATGCCACCAAAATTCAAGAGGAACGTCTCACCAGATGACATTGTAGCTGCGGACGAAACGGAAAGGGTACATTATATTTGTTGTCTTCAAAAAATAAAATATATCCATCCTATGTATATACATGTACATATGGAGCATGCATTTTCTCCAAATCTGTTCATGTCTAGAGCTAAACATTGTCTGAGCTTAATATCAGCAAAAGCATTGTGAATTGAACGAGTACAGTGCCAATTGCCATGGGGGCTGGCCGTTTACACAAGCGAAAATAATGAAGTCGAAAGTATAGTTAAAATTGCTGTTAGAAACTGTACTGTGCTGTACAAATACAATCATTTGTCCTTTTATGAAACAAACTGAAGTAATAATTTAGTAGAACTGCAGTTATGTTGCAGAAGAGCTTTGGAATTAGTGCCATACTACTGCAGTCCTTCCACTGTTACTGCCACAAATTGTGAATTCCTGAAGCAGCATTTTGTAAATACTGCAGATTCTCAAAAACCTCTAACGTTTGTTCATTTTCAACAGACGGGGTTATTAAGTGGCGAGTCTGATGAAGAGGACTTTTTCCTGAAGTAATAAAAGTTTCTTAATTTCCAGTAGTTAGTAGATTAGCAATATTGGTGTCACATCCATGCCCAGATTTTGTTATGGCCCATCACACTATTTGTGTTTTGTTTGTTGTACTAGTAGTACCAATGATAGTTAACTCCAATTTCAATGGTTGTTAAAATAGAGGCCCTCCGAAGAACAAGGGGTTGCAGTATCAAGATGGAAAGCTAATGGAGTAAGTGAGGGGAGGCCTGCTCTGTCATCTCCCAACCGCTATAATCATGAAGAGTAAGAATTAATAGTGGTTGAAACTTCAAAGAGTCCGGGCTCAAGTGCGTGAGGTGGAAGGCGTGATGAGGGAGAACATCGAGAAGGTTCTTGAGAGAGGAGACAGGCTCGACTCGCTACATGAAAAGTCCGAAAGCATGGCAACTAGTGCAGATTACTTCTCTGCCACATCCAAGCGTTTGCGGAAGGCCATCTGGTGGAGAGACATGAAGGTCAATTAGGGAAAATAGCACATAACATTAAAATGAATCTCGCTGATGTCCAGGGGCAGATCTTCAAGCTGGATACAAAACGTCACTTGCTTGATATTGCAAAGGAAATTTATAAAACAAATTGACTCATTTTTACATAACTTGCTAAGTGAAAATCTAGTATCACTTGAGGATCTGCCCACTGGAAATCAGCAACTACACCAACATTCAATTATGTCGTGGTTCTAATTTTCGTATAGTCAGCTTAGTATTTTTTTTTCCAACTACAGCTGAAAATACTGCTAGCAGTTGTCGTGATTACCATAGTGCTGCTTATATTCGGTAAGATCCACCATGATTTCATTCATTTATTTTTGCATTGGTCCTATTCAACTATTTCTGAGAGATGCACTTTGTTATATTTATTTGGCAATATCACATGGCTTCCCTATAAAAAAATAACAAATTCATATTTCAAAAAAAAAAACGGACATGTTTCCAATCTCAATTTGGATTTTCAAAACTTGACTCATTTTGTTCAATTTGCAGTACCAATAATAGTTCAGCAGTCAAAAAAATGAGCTAACTTGGACGTTTTATCGTTGGGCAGGTAATTGTTATGCTGTGATGGGATTTACTGTCTCCTCTGTTATTCTGTAAAACTAATCTATTTTCATTCACACAGGACATTGCTATCGAGTGGACCATATACAGTATGTCAACACATTTGTAAAGCTACCAGCTTTGCAATTTTCTGAGCATTCGTCACTAAAGTATAATATAATTGTAAATAAGAAAAAAAATTCTGTGAATCAAGTCATAATTTGTACATTAAATTTTGACGAAATATGTACGTATCTGTGAAATCAATAAATTATTATTAATGAGAAATTTTAAGGGTAAAATGTGTATACTTATTTGTGTTTATAAAAACGTTTACTAAAAAAGAATTGGGTAAACTTATGTAAACAAGTAACTTTCTCGCACAAAGCACTAAATTATTCCACTTACTTCTTAGCCGCAGTACCAGGAATATAATTAAATATGCAATTTTGGCATCTCCAAAGGTCATCTTGGTTGGTTCTCTAAGAACATCAAAACAGGACTTCACAAATCACTTCCTCATAACTATTATCCTAACACGTATCCCTTGCTTTATCGAAACGCCATTGACTTTTTATTTTCTCCTTGACCTAAGAATAAAATCAGAAAAGTCTCAATGATTTATTCGAATGCGCAAGTCCCATTGTGCGCATTCTGGTGACTGGCAAATTAGTTGAAAACCAGTACTGAAGCTTGGGGAAGATCACCAATTGTTTGGAGTGGGAAATTCGAGCTAAGGAAGCCCATTTCTGCTTGCAAGCATGACGTGTCTATTTTGTTTGAGATATAAAACCAAACACGAGCGCATATAATGAGCCGAATAAAATTTCCAAAAATATGACTTCTGGAAAAGGGCTGCGTGACCACATTCAAGTGGCGTATATATAAGTTAGGCAAAACATCTAAAGAGTTACTGCGATAAATTTGCTGGCATCGAAAATGGACAAATTGAGGGGATTATTCATCTTTGCTTGCATTTTCATAGCGCTGGCTACTTACACAGCAGCGCAGGATGCTACAGAATCTACCACCACCACAACGACAACAGGTATGATATGTGCCAAACAAAATTATTTTTTCACATTATTGGATTTTCATCATTAAGTTAAGGGAACGTTCAAGTATTATGTTATCACATTTGGGGATGACTAGAGAAAAAACATTTCTTGCTAATCAGGGTTTACCAATCATTTATAATTCATATTTGCAAAAAATGTTGCCTTCAGTCTTTCTTTTTAAAGAAAACAATTGCTTTCTTGTGTGGCTAAAATTCAGCGGCTAAAATTCAGTGGCTAAAATTATTTACTTTAGATATTTTGAATTAAATTAATTTTGATTTAATTTCGAAACAAATTTTGCTCAACCAGATCCTTAATTCTTGAGAGATACATGTAGATTGATTGTATTTTTTGATTCAAATCAATATATTTTTGATATATTAATATTGGGGAAATTCTTTGATCAAGGGAACGTTCAAATATTAGGTCATTTAAATTTAGACTAAAATCCATCATTTGTCATGAAATTTTGAAAAAAATAAAAAATGTCACATTACAGGAATTTTTTTGATAATCTACTTTTGTTTACTATATATGCACATAAATGTTTTTAAATGATTGATTTTTGATTTCATTTAAAAAACTTTTGGATCACTTGTTTAGCCATGACATCATGACAATGCCATGTCAGAGTATAAATCATGAATTCATTGATGTTCAGAATATTCAATAACACTAAATGTCTATGCAAGGTCTAGTAATAACAACCAAAGCTTTGTCTTGCAGCAGGTCCACCATCACCGAGCAGTTTCAGCATCGGTGGAATAAACCTGGGTGGAAATCGCGGTAGGAAAGCACATGCATCTTGTTTAAAGTTTACGTTGAGTGACAGAAACACTTACATTTTTAATGTTCAATCCAGGAAACCCGGGTCAGATGCCAGGGATCCCAGGTCAGATGCCGCCAATTCTTATCGCAAAGTTGAACTTCATCCGACAGGGTTTGGAAAGCCTGCGCAACGGGACTAACCAACTAGGTGAAATGTCGTGGTAGTGGTCAAATTTTCAGTGATCTAGCTTCGGGTAGTTATTAATGATACCGATGATGTTCGACAGGTAACACCGGCAGGTCCATGGCTGGCTCTGGTCTCGGATCTCTCGCGAGTTACATCCTCAATGCCTTGCGTCCGCAGCAGCGGAACAATCCATCAGACACTACTGGCAGTAGTCCTTTAGATGCTCTCAATCCTGCAGCCATTCTCGGGAATCTTGCAGGCTGATTGACCACAGGAGAGGTCACTGTTCAGGACGGTCACTATAAAGAATACTAACGAGTGGACAAACTCCGATTATGTAAAAGAAATTATGTTGTGCTAATATTTTCCTCACCAGCCCTTTGAGATAAAATTTTTAAGGATAAATAAGACAAGAATACAATCCAGGTCACTGGAGCTTAAGACCCATGTTTGAGTATTAGGACAAATTTTGCTATTTTCTCAAAGGACACAAAGTTCTGGTCTTTTGCAAAGCTGCTTCAACTGAACTCATGTCTTCCTAAGCCCTTGCCAGGTCATGTAAGATGCCATTCTTGTCCAGTTTATCAGAATTGCTGAAATTTAGCATAGTTTCAAACTTGTGAATTACACAATGTTAACACAATAAACTCGGTTAGTTTAAATAAAATGTTTTATGCTGGCGGCGCATTCTGGGCTTTACAATTTAAGGTGTGAAAGTGATAGTGGTGCAAGTCAAATTTCTTTTTTCATTATTTGAGACTGCAGAGTTTGGACATGGGCCCCATTTCTATTAAGATTCAGATATATACTGCTAACACAAGACAGCAAACATTTAAGGAGCAAGAGCACAGCACAGCAACAAAATTGGCTTACACCACTACACTTTCATCCCTCCAATTGCGGAGTTCCTCTTTGTCTCTGTTGAGATGCAACCAATGCAAGATTCTTCGGCACAACCAAATACGTCACTCCAAGAGCTTCGCAATCTTGCGTCTTGAGTGTCTCGAACGTTTCCAAAACTTGAAATCTGGCTGATCCTCTCGCGGATCCTGTCAAAACGAAAACTGAAAACAGTGATCGAGTCCTGTGCAATACCATTCAATAAACGAGCTCAAAAACCTACCGTAGTTGTTTTATATTATATATTCGTTTTTACTTTCGCTTTTAATAATTTTCTCAAAACTGCAAACAATAAATAGAAACACTGGACCCATGTTGAGCAACGCAAAGGGAAAAACTGAAAGGAATCAACGTGCCGCGACAACGTCCTACGATTATGAAACTGCCGGCGCATCGCACAGTGGTACAAAGTTACGCAGAAATAGTCTACAGCAACGCACATTCTCACAGAAAAAAAGCGATGAGGGAACAAAACTGACTTAAATAATTGTGAAATGACTTGAGTAGAGGGATGCGACTGCAACAGCAGTCTTCGGGGGCCGAGAGGGAGCCACGAAGCAAAGAAACGCTTGCCAAAAGTTGATTTTAAATGGCAATGCTGTCCAATTTCACGAGAGATGGATGCATTTTATCATCGAAAACTGTGCAAATATATACAGAAAAGCCACACAGGGCACAGAATTGAACTCATAATTGGCAGCAGTTTACAGCCCGACAGTGTAGGAGACAGCGAATCCTCGATGATGTAAAGACTGCTTGATAATAAATCTCATTGGATTTCCAAGGCAGTAAAAAACAGTTAACTGATTTGCTTCATATTAGCACATTCTATATCAAGTTATCTAACTAGATTTCCATTCTTGTTTTAAGCAGTGTAAAAACAACTTAATTTTTGAAATGGATAAATACACCAGCATTTCATTTTTTACCTATCTGCAGAAGTTTTCAATTTTTCCCCCAATTTTACATAAACCCAAACTTTACCAATGCCATCACAAGTGGATATACATGCACATCATTCATGATCTAACAAATGCCGAATTGGGCGAACTTTTGATCAAAATTGACGGATCTAAGTCACACAAGTCACACAAATGCATGTCTTCCAGAAAACAAACTTCATAGGCAGAATTTGTTGCTAAACTGTACCTCACTTTGAT
>JAQFYZ010001027.1:0-28731 GCA_034695085.1 Cylindroiulus punctatus
TGACCATCGCCTAATCTTTGCAATTTAATGCACGACAATATCATTGCAGTAACACCATGGTCAATGGGCTTGAACCCGATAGTTTCAAAAGCGACGAGTTCAATTTCAAAGAGGATTGGAAATAAAGATGCATTTCGGTTTATCTACATGTATGGCCCCTGAAGTGAACGTATTGGATCCCATATACATTGTACATTCTGAATCGGGGCTCCCTAGAGGTCAGGCTGGTAATTTTGATTACATATTCGTTAATGGGCGGATATTCTGCATATCAGGACTGGAGAATGAGATTTCAAGAGGTCATGACTACAAATAAACCAAAAATACCAAACTAGCTCACCAACGGAGAAGGAAAACTATACTGTACATGCAATTCTTGAGAATCTGAATGAAGAGGTATTTCCGGGAAAGCTGAGCATTTTGGCCTTGTCACATCCGTTGAAATGTTTATAAGCTGATGAAAACCGTTTGAAATAGCTCTTGTAACAAATATCAACTTGTTTCTAAAAATGAGTCGCAGGAGGTCTGAGCGACTTTCATTAATCAGCAACGATAGAAACAACTCTAATCAGATTTCAAAGGAACCTTGACATCTTATCCGACTGGTGTAGAACGTACATGTACATAGTACTTAAGCTCAATAAGGAGAAATGTTTGTTCATGAGGATTTCTGGCAACTATCTGTAGGGTGCTCAACCTAAGTGTGAATATATACAGTACATTCAATCTCATACATGTACAGTGTATGTTCTTGAGGACCATCGCCATCACTGATAAGTGCTGAATTACTACCAAAAATATGCATACATTTTCTGATATAACTGCATCAAATCAGGCAACCACTGCCAACTTACGAGCCGTTAGGAGAAGCTCACTTTCACATTCTGTGAATCACAGTACACAGTTTTTTCTTTTCGGAGTACACGGTTATCCAGGGTGTCTCCTGATTTTGGTCTGGTAAAATCCATGACTTCAATGACCAGTAGTCAGTCCAAGACGCACGCAACATGTGCAGATTATTTCATCTTAAGAATCAATGAACATGAAAGACATCCATAAATCATTTGCATGCATGATAAGGAGGATGACACAACGTACAATAACGTCTGTTTGTGTCACATAAACTTCCTACAAACAGTTGTTACACCGAGTCCTTATTAACGATACCCCAGTGGTTATGCGTTGATAGACGGGCAGTTAACATCTCCAAATATAACACGGGTGTATAATTCGCCAATCATCGAGGGCATTGTAGGAGAGAAGTGTAATTAATCGCGGGTTATTTGGTCCATATTAATTTCCAAAACCGAAAAAGGGGCAACTGAGTGCTTTTAATCGCCTCGTTTTCTTCCAGCATGGGAAGTCGTTAATGACTGTTCGGTCCACCAGGGGGATACCCTAATCAGCAATTAGGGCATTTTTTCCCCCTTTGTTTTTGCAATTAAATTGACATCGCTCGAATGGCGCAACAGCGAGCATGCCGCACTTAGGTTATATCCTCGATCATGTCAACTTCATCATGAAGCTGTAAAACATGCAACAATAATAAGCAGCCAGCACTCCATCCAGCTATTCCCATGTTAATGCTTTAACAACGTTCGGTAATGGCGAATAAAACCAGGCAGACGAGACAACCCCACGCCCCCAACACGTAGCCAACAAATTGTTGTTCACTTCACAAGACTGCGTTTACACTTCGGATCTGGCACGCAATTCCCGTTATGCTTTTACGTCTGAAGCAGCAGTAGCATTTTGGGTAGATTTGCAACTGGTCGCTAGATGGAGGGCAAAACCTTTAAGGTTAAACGAAGGGTTCACAAAAACCTAACGCTGGTGTTCTATAGATGGGTTGTGGTTGCTGATGGCGATAATTTTAGAGTTAAGTAAAATGACCTCAATTAACACTTATCAAGATTTCAGCAGAATAATAGACATTGCTATCTGCAGCGATTTGCTTGTTTGAGATGAATTAAGAGCAGAAGGATTCTGCTGATTCTCATATCAAGAGTAACCTTCCCAACTCCAATAAATGTATGTAAAACAAGTTTACATGCATGACTAATTTAAGACTAAGGTAAATTAAAATCTGCGTGTAAACAAGTAGTTTCGGACGAAAATGGATTGTGCCGGGAGGGGGGTCAAAAATTCAAGTTTTTGATGAAAATTGTTTATTACAACCCCTGTTCTGCCCTCGGTGTCAGGAGTACAAGTCTCTTTAATTTCAATCTTCTGCAAATGGCATCATCTCTCTACGTGGCTAACGGTGTTTCATGAAGACTTCCCTTACGTTATTATTGTCATTTAATTTAACAAATGCTGACATCTGCTGCATTTTAGTCGTCTGACGCTAATGATTTTAGCGTAACTATTCATATATGCATAATTTGTTCCAAATGTAAATAGTGCGCATGTACTATATATGCATTACAAATTGACGTAGTTTCTTCCTGATAAAATTCGCGAAAGAAATTGACTTAATATGGCCTCTAGAATTTTGTACATTGTATATCCGCATGGCATTTCATAGGGGAAACAAAAAAACAGATTTAGCAGAGGTTTAACGACTACCAGTGTTACAATCAGTCATAAAAATCCAGCGAGCCCACATCTGAATTTGTCATTTATTTTAATTCGTCGTTTTATGAGACCAGATTTCCACGGTTGTTTTAATAATGCCCGTATCGTCAACTCGTAAAAACGAAAATGTACCGCGTATATGTTTACGTGCATACATAGAAACGTTAAACCCTCTGAGGTGCACTTGGAAATGGTTAATGATTTGAAAAGGAATCGTAGTCAACGTTACTTCTTCATTTAAATTATATGATCCTACTACAGGGCGAGAGAAAAATTCGTTTCGCAATTCACTGATCATCCAATTTTTAAATATACATGTAGTTTCCAATTCGAAACTTATGTCAATGATGACATTCTTGTTTTATAACACCAGGTGAAAATTCATCATTTGTCATCCGATTTTTGAAAAAATAATTGCCTTTTGGCGAACAAATTCAGCGCTTTTATCTTGAAAATGTGCTTTTGTGTGACAAACATCCAACATTCTGCTCGAGTTTTCAACGATTGTCAACATTCTGTCTTTATTTTTTGTATTCCTTCGACTTTTTCCAATTTTGTTTTAACGATTTTATTACTGTTGCATTTTGGGAATTATGGGATGGAGCAAGTCTGAAAATGAGCGTACAAAAGTTAGAAACACTGGCTCCATTTATTACTATAAATATCCGATCACAAAGTAGAGATGTTGGAATGAAGAAGAGCGGATTTTCTGTCAATTTGTCATTACTTTTTCTTCCAAAATAGCTGTCGCAGACCTGTGATACTTAATGTAGCTACGCCTATTAAGGGACTACATTTTCGTCTCGTTATTTATGAGCAAAATGAGAACCAATTTTTCCCGAGCAGTGTGTACTCTAGCGTTACATTCTCCATGTTTGCAGTTAATATAACATATCCATCACTCCCACCCACCAGTTTTGCGTATTACCCTGCATGAGTTGTGCGGCGCTCCAGCTCCCTTTTCTGAAATAACGAGACGAAAAATCAGGCCAAAGAACGTGCTTTTATCGATGGCTTTAGAGAAATAATGCATGCATCTGATGCGCTAGAGAAGAAGAATTCATAAAACAAAACTCCAACAGACCATTATTTACATTATAATGATGGCACGATGGCACAGCTTAAATGGCCTGCTCAACGTACATGTAGTGACGTCAAAACATTGGAGACATCCATAAAAATCGTGCATCCAGGAGCCGCGCATAAACGTCGTCAACGTTTAAGGGTGATAGGAGTTCACAACAATGTGTGTTATACATCCATATTCTTATTCCATTGGCCTATGGTTAGTCACTCAAGACGTCCTTATGAATTAAATATAAATTAGCATCAATTTCATTGTCATTATTTTGTCTAATTCCTGAACTGTATTTCTGTCTTTTGTTGCCAACTGCTAAGTGACTAACTTGTGCATGTTTGCCAACGAGAAAAAACATTACCTTACACAAAGTACATGTAATGTAAATGTGCATCAACCTGTAATGAGCGCTATGCCCAAGAGACTCATCAGACACGTGGATGTCTTAATTTAGATCAAATTGCTCGTTTGGCTCGCACTGGTTGCAAACATGTTGGTGATGGTTTGTTTCGTTATTTTAAGCGACCTAATGCCAGAAATGGGGTCTTATCTATTCATGCAAAACGAATTGTCGTTATATATACATGAAATGATGCAAGGCAAAACAGCACAAATGGTGTCTGTCTGCTTTCACTTATCCGAAAGCAAATTTCCTTGGCCAGCCAACAGTATACAATCTCCTAATTTAGCTAAGCCTCACAGCCCAGTTTGTTGGTTAAAGCTGCAAAATGCATTTGTAGCCACACAAAGAGTCGGGTAACGACGACCATAAACCGTTCGAACCAGCTCGTAAAATAGAAATAAGTGGCAAATTACCTTTGCCTAAATGGCTGAATTCCAATAATTTGACGTTGCACTAGTACCGCATAAATACACGCCACCGTCACGTTATGTACTTTTTCCATACCCATGAAGAGAGGGTTTCAGAGTTGGTCGAAATCCGAATACTCAAATGCGCGAATATCTCACACTTTCCATGGAGGATGACACACTGACGTCATCATCGACCATTATCAGCGAGGGAACAGGGCCGGATATTTTAAGATCAACACACTTCATTTTTGTGTATTTAGCCATAAAATCAGACCACCGTTCATTCAACCCCCTGGATTTGCTTCCACACAATTGGGGGCATGCCGGGAGGTGAAAAATTGCATTTTTGAAAATGTTTGAGGGGCCTCACATAAAAAGCCCATGTTTTCCCCAAAAAAACGCATTTCCTCAAATTAGCTTTTATACGAACGACTTATTTTTCCAGTTGACTGTGCAGCGGTAATGCACCGAGGTTTGCTTTATTCAATCGGTCAATATTTCGCCCTGGTTCATGTACAGTTGCTTCGAGTGCTTTTATTGTAATACTCCAAATAGCAGAACTACTGTACATTATCCAAAGTTGAAAATTGAGATAGCGCTACTGGGTGTCCATAAAGATGTGATGTCGGTGGTGTGGAAAATAATGGAAACGTTAAGGAAAATATACGTCATTTATGCACTGCTCCTAAGGATTATATCAATGTTTTTCATTTATCAATGATAGACGAGGTGATTTACCTTTGGCTATATTGAAGTAACAACAACAGCCAATTATGCAAGTCTCATCTAGAGCTTACATGTATACGTTGTAATGACATTACAGCAAACAATGGTAATCAAACTACAAGTATTGCAAAACATGTTTGAGTTATAACAGCGTTGTATTTTATTCCAAATAACAATCTCGTGATGCTAATCATTACTAACTACAGCTGAATGACCTTTTTACAAACTTGTTCTGAATAGAGATATGGACTCATCATTGACTATTGCAACTTGAACGAACATTAATTTCACGGCGCATTATAGCGGATGTAATGTAATAAATACAACACCTGACCGTGAAATAAATTAATGTTCGTTGAACTTAAATGTTAAGAAATCTAGTACATAGTTTAAGTTACTGATACGCGAAAGAGAATTTGGCCCAAGTATTAAAATGAACATTTAATGCTGTTCAATCCGGCTATTTCAACGAGTCTTCCAAACCAAAACTTTGGAATTTTATTTTCCGACTAATGTCACTGTGATATTTGAACGTTGACTGAATTTCCTCATCGATAAACCGTCTTCGCGGTCCTTGTAGACACAATGATTGGACAAAAGGTTATCGTCCAGTTTAAACAAGGACTGGGAAGTAAACACTGGATGGTGCACCCATGACTGGACAGATAAGAGAGCGATGTAGTGCACAGAGCACGCATGTATACATGCACGTGTAATATATTATACATCAGGTTTGATAAATACATCTTAGAGAAAGTGTTCGAAAGGACTAGAGGAGACTATTGACCGTAGTCCATCGTGAAATGGGGATGCGTGCAAGAATTTCTCCTGCAAATCAGTTATCCATCCCAAGCCATCGGCCAGTAGGAGAAAAGGCCCTACGAGTAGATATGGCCATCAAACGGTCTGGGTAATAAATTTTAGCCTCTGCTTATTCGTCCTGAGCCGACAAAAAATAGTTTTTCCATCGTTTTATCCCATTCAAATAGTTTGGGGAAATAAGCTATCGATATTTCATGGCAGGTGAATGCCCTCTTGAGAACAATGGCTCGTCATTGCATTTTATCAAAGAAGCCCATGAACAGCCAGTCCCTATGGCAAAATGGCACTTCCTAGGCCCTGGCAGCACTGCCATGGAAGGGATCCAACGTCATAAAATGACCGAATAATATGCCATCGATTAGGTCTGCAAGCATAAAAGACACCGGCTATCTAAACGAAATACTAAAGTAAAAATTTGCCATTTAAAAAGTAACTTGAACAGCCACATTCGCTATGTTTAGATGCAAGCTTTTAAGATAAGATATATTTCCATTCTTGAGATTATATCTCTGTACATTTCATTATTGTTTTAAATTTAATTTACAGAAAATAATCAGTCAGGCTAAATCCTGGCTTGATACGCATGTGTGGCCTAATACCCAATTCACACGGTGTATACCCAAACTAATTCACCAACCTAATTGAGACCCCCTGTGGCTGATTTCACAAATTCGGAAGTGTACATTTCGGATTTATGAAACCAGCCACGGAAGGTCTCAACTAGGTTGGTTAAACTAGTTTGTGTGTCTCGTGTGAATTGTTAATTAATCTGCCAGTGTTGTCATTCAGTTAATGAATCCTTGAAAATATCGGTCACTGCCTATCACCTGTCTGTTTGCTTTTCAAAGTCGTACGATTTACCCCAAAGATAATGTTGGAGAAAAGAATGAGGGCGATGCCAGCATGAGCGACTCACCTAGTTTTGCCATTTTGCATCTTTTAATATGCATAGTTGGTAATCGAATCCAATATGGTTAAGTTTTAAACGTTGTCGCATTGATGCGAACATTAGTGTCAAAAGTTTTAATTGGGCATTTGTTCAGTCCATAAATTCCGAGATATAGTAGGCCCATTACAATGAATAGTCCGAGTAGAATATTTTTACATTGATTCCCTATAAAACCGAAGTTCTTGGCATTGGCCTTCGTGCTCCAGCTGATATTTTATTCATATTTGCGCTGGCTGGAAATAACGAATGACAATAGACTTCCTATTTGGTCTGCCTACAGTGAGTTGAAAATGCAATGAAAAGGATGTCACAGCTGGACCGAACGGCGAAGCATTTGAAATTTAAATGCTTATTATTATGTTTTAGAAGCAGATTCTGTCACCGACTTTCACCACCGATTTGTGATTTTGCGAATCGGTATCAATACATTCTTGGAGGCCCATTCTCACCATTTTGACATCTATCTTCTAAAATTGTAAATTTGCAATACCGTATTGGAAATAGAAATGGCCAAAAACCAATAAGCAAATGTTGCTTCATGTTCCCACGAGAAACACTTTCATTTCTTCCGTTGGGATCAAACTGGTTGGTATCCCTCCACTATCAGTAATCTTGGCATCATACTGTATATGGATGAGGAATTAAACTTTGTTGCTCATGGCACGGACAGTGAAGCCAAACATGAAATGATTGTTGACCCACAATGTTAGCAATACTACCTGGATCTAAATTCTGGTAATAGCTGTGTATATCGCCTTAATTGTTAAAGAAACGCTTGTAATTTATCGATCAGATAATAGTGAAAGTTGCGAACGTATTATTTGGATATAAAAGCGATCACGAAATGAGCCCTTGCTTTACGTTAAATTAAGCTACATGTATAGCCTCAAGAGCAAATGATCAACTGCACGCAATTACTTCTAATTCTCCAACTGATAAATGACTACAATTGCCTGTATCTAAGCTTATAAAATAACGCAAGTATCTGAACACTAAAGTATAAACGAGGAAACTAGCTTTGAGAAAGCAAATCCCTGACCATCTTGGCAAGTTCTGTGCACATCACTTTAATGGTTCCATAAAAAATTAATCTTCAATGATAGTTCTAATGGCCGGACGTTTCAGATCGATTTTTTTATTGCATTTGCAAAACCATACGAGACAAAAGCGATGTAACCAACGAAAATGTATGACGGGGTTGTTAAGACTTGCAGTTCATTCAATCGGGCAATGTTGGTGCAAGGAAATCGAACATTAAAAACTAATGTTATACACCTGTTGATCATCGATGAATAAACTTGAGATGTTATGGTGGTCCCAGATACAGTGTATTGCTAGGGATTGATGTCAGAATAAAGCACGTCTGTGTTCGTAACCTGCAATGCTTTTTTGGCCTATTTGAAAACTATCTTCTTTAGCAGCATAAGCAAAGCAAACTTTTTTGGTTGCCAGGTGGCCAACCTACGTTGAAGCAAGTTTTAATGACGTCAACAAACCATCAAAGTAAAGCTATGTACAAATTGCTGCTAGGATCTACTGAACGCTATGTATCAACTTAAAAAAATCTAGATCCTCTTTAACCTCTTACCGTGGGCTAAATCTCCCAACCATGGATGCATCAAATGGTTTTGTTTTTAAGTTTTATAATCGCACAAAGATTAAGTTCAAGCCAGCCAAGATTAGATGTGTACAAAAGCCATACCCTTCCGAGTTGCTAGTTATACAATATTTTCTCAAAATTATATTTGGCATTTTTTTTTTTTGCATGTACTGTACACGTAAGACAAACTGAATTATCCCTATGGCCAGCGCATAATTTCAGACGTAATTAAAATTAGTGGATCGTGCTGCCACCTGGAAACCGCAATGCTACTTCAAACGCTAAGCCCAGAATATCAGTTTTCGAGTGTTTATTATAATTTGCGTTTTCGTGGCCCGTGTAATACGAAAACAAGCTCTGTTGTCCTATAGGACCACAATGTTTCCCTTTCCACCAGCTCATCAGCGATTGTTTCGATCAATTTATTCCACTAATTAACAAAATGCAACAAAACTAATGCAGAGGAAACAACTTTTTACGTAACATAAAATCAACACAAACCCACATCTGATTTTTCTCTCATCTAAGGAATTAGACCATCGCTGAATTAGAGAATTATACTTTCATACGTGGTTCGTTGGTGGTTATTTATAAGTAGCCAAACAATTAACCCAAGCATATAATTAAATTTATATAAGATAATTTGCTTAGTATGGTCATATAATGTTTAACAATTTATTTTAATTCAACTGAAAATATTGCAATGCAAAGTTAAAATGGTTAAATGTATGCCCAAATTACCCCAACCCCCTACAGATGATAATTCTGGAAATATTACTGGTATTGAGACATTGGAATAAGCTTGCACGAACAAAAAAATAAAGCCGATGGTACAAAATTTTGTAATTTATTAATTAAAATTCATTCATAGGCAACAGATGGCAGCACAAGTAGGCATTTTAGTTATGCCCTGGTTCAAAACATCTATCAGAGGACATATCCAAAACTTGCTGGAAAGCAAGCCCTAATCATTTACTGAGCAGTGCAAAGTACCTTAAAACAATTGGTTAAAAATGTGAGTCCGCATTTTATATCAACGAATTTGAACGAAACGCAACAGACCCCAACAAATTCAATTTGTTACATTCGGCATTCTTCCTCATTCCACTTACATTACATCCTCGTGATCATAAAGTAACAGCAAATGTATGCGATTAGCAATCTAGATCGGACATTTGACAATTCGGATGAAAATAGTGCTCCTTTGATGGGCTGAAATGCGACAGAACAGGTTAGGCACCCAGCGTTAGAAGCTATTTTATTGGCTAATCCCGTACCTACATTTCCTTAATTGAAATAAAAGTAAACAATGTAGGCTGCAACCATTTGAACGAATTTATTTCGCTCATTACCCAAGAAAACGGCAATTGGGGAAGGGCGTGCTGTTGTGGGGAGAAAACATCATTGTGATCATTGGTGTGAATGGCCCAACTACATGTATAGGCTGACTTGAAACAAGTGCTGTATATATGCGTGTGTTTGTAATATTATTCTCCAATTTAAAACCAAGACGTGATGGCATTATCGCTAAAACTTGAGTGAAAGCACTGGCTGTGCCACGGGCATATTGACGTTTAGTGACAATTACCAGCCATGATTACTCCAATTACAAATCAAATTAAACGTGCAGCGCCTATATCTAATTACAGCGACGACCAAAGTATAGGTACTGGTCATTTGGCCCGAATCGCTCCTGATTGCGACGAGGATTTATTTTCAGAAAACAAAATGATCGTGAATGCCCCTAACAGGATTAAAGCCAGTAAATTGAGTTGCTTTCGCTATTTTTAACGAGCGCTCTGTGGTAGACGCCAACTTAAGAAGCAGTTTAATGGCTCGAAATGACGCCGCATTTGAAAGGACAGCGATTATAGTTAAAAGTCCAAATACTGGGTAACATAAAATAGTTTTTGGAGACAGCGAATAACTTGCATCGTATGATAGAACCTGCGAAAGACACGGCACCAAAGTACAGCTGAGCGTAAAAACAGCCGGTTTGTTATAACAAGTTTTGAGATACTTCAAAGCGTATACATGTACATGTACGCAGGTCTGTACATGTACATTAGTAAGCAGGTTTTATGGTATATCGTACAATGCAAAGTGCTTGCAATGCAATGCTTAATCAAACAGTGATTACTGAAAACAACGTCGATAATTTGCTCGTGTATTCGGATACTTGGCAAAATACTTCGAGAAGATGAGTGTGTATCCAGTTTCCATACTCCCACACGTTACGTTTCAGTTAACATTTGCTAAAATGATCACGTTCGGGGATTAATTATTAATGAAGAAGCTCGGTGTATGAAATATTCACTTTACACAAGCATGAACTCCCGAACCTCCCCATTCTTAATAATCGATTATTCAATTAGAGGAAACCTACTTTATCGACGATATTTGCTGCAGGCAGATACACCGTGCCATATTTATGCAGTTATTTTGCGAAATTGGTGCGTGGATTGCTTGAATGAGCTTATAAATAATAAGGCCCTATATAATTGGAATCAATAGTTTATTTGTGCGAATTATTTGGGCATTGTGATCTTGCATCTCGAGCCTTCGTGTTTACAATAAAGAGAAATGCACACATTATTAATTAGTCTCGGATCAAATGTTAATTCTGTTTCCATTGGAAGATTCGGACTATTGACTAGCGAAATAAGTTATGAAACTTCCCACTTAATAAGGGTTGTCTTCGAGTAAATGTTGAATTTCAATGCCTGAAATCATCACTTTTCAGTCCTTCGGCATATCTGGTTTGGAAATGGTGCCAGACTGTCCACTCCCTCACTCTTTCCACTGCAGCATCTCATCTGACCAAAAGTGCAGACGAGTTGTTAGTCAAGTGGCATGTTTTATACTTCAGCTACTTGAACCACACTTGAGCAAAAGAGGCTATATCAGAGGTTGGTCACAAATTGCCTTCGAAAGCGTGTAACCAACCTACTATGGTAAAAAATCGTAGGAAGGTGCACGAATAAGCAATAATGAATGGATGAACAAAACAGTTCTCCAGGAAAATGTCCAAAGAAATGGTGGAAGAATGATGATGGAAAAGCAAACCAGTCTTTCGTAAGCTTAACTTCTTTGAACGACTAACAGTTTTTAAAACGAATATTTGTCATGCAGCTGGGTTTAAAAAATGTTTGAAGAGCGTCAGCCCAACAGCTGCAACATTGAGAATATCACTTCATGAATTAGTTAGAGGTTCAGCAATGACGCAACTACCTGACGTTGTTATTACCAGACTCGAAGACTTCCAATTTCTTATCTCCTCTGCTATGCATTTCTGTGAATTTTCCTTCTGAAAAACAGGCTTTTTAGAAAAAGTATTTTGTTATGCAGACCTCAGAGTTTTGCATGAATTTGCTTGCAAACTCCACTCTACATGTACATGTATATGGAGGATGGACCACGGCCATCTCTGTTATGGCGCTCTGGCACATAACTCATGTGGAGGATTTACGTTTTATTACTGCATAAACACATTGTTACGTATGTTGATGTTTTTGAAGCACCATTTGCTGCCACAACTGTTGGTTTTCTCATTCAGATGAGTTTTTGTCATATGCAAACTGTAACAAAGCGGTTCCCTCGCTGAGTTGAAACTAAATCCGCACTAAACAACATCATCGGCGTAGCTTGTGAAACGATACAGACGCCATTTTCCCCGACTTCTGACTTGTGTCATCCTGACAACAGGCTCTGTTTCGCTTCATAACTTCCTTCTGCAGGCACGAAGACAGGAAGAGTTAAATAAAACTTAAATCAATGGGATGAGAGCCCCATTCAGCAGGATCTTCCTCATTTGGCACCTTGTACCAGTCGTCACTTCCTGTTGTTCTATATAGGAACTCATCAGGCGTTGCATCTGTTCAAATCAGTCGGCATACTGCATGAAAGGTGTCTTATGTTTTCAACATACAAACATGAACTTGAGTTACAAGGAGTACCAGCAGGCGGCGCTCTTCGGAAACTGCATTTAAACCAGATTGGTAATTTGGTTACATGATACAGTAACTATCTTGAGGGTTTTCCATAACTTGTTCCTCGTAACTCTTTAACATTTTAAGTTAATCTTTGACATAAGGACAGTACTTACTGTACATGTAAATCTCCCTGTATTTTTGTTTGCTCAGTACTTAGTTTTAACAAATTTGCATATAAGGTATAGGACCTTGAGAGAAAGTTGTTGGTATTTATAAGACGTACTGTACCTAAACAAGTCAGCTTGAAGAAGTTTCAAGTTTTATTTTGCCTGGTTTGATCGACAACTGTTCCTGATCATAAACAGATGGAATTTTGAATGAAAGCTTGTGAGCGTCTAGTTTCAGAATCGTGCTAGTTTTGCTGAAGACGGCTTTTTCTCTCTTCTCTCACTTGCTATAAATAAGCATTTGTGACAAATGAAAGCCATTTCATATTGCACTTGTTCCTAATTAGTCATTTCACTGTCAACTCGCATTGCATAATCCGATGAGTCTTTCGAGATGCGCCTCACCAAATTGTAACTTGATTAATTTTTAAGGTTGATTGCCTCTTGTGCCACTTGCATCGTCTCACCCTAAGAAACACGGTCTCCAAATTGCCGGTACAGGAAAATTTAATTTAGAAAGTTGGGCTTAGAGACTCCAGGAATTAATAAACCCTTCGCTGTTGAGAAGCTACACAATGACGAACTAGGGTGAATGCATGTGGCAGCCACAATAAAATGTGAAATATTTAAAACGCTAACTTTAGATGGTGCCAGCATAGTCGGCCAACAATTGTCCCCCGGAATTTCTAATTCGAGCCAACTTTTTCTTCCTTTTTTTTAAAGGGAACACATCTCGAGACTAGGCTTAAGTTGTGTCTGAGACACTGTGCAAACCAGCTGAAATCAGTGATAAAACTTCAGTTAAAAATTCAATGAGCATTGTGTGGCCTACCAAATTTAAAACATCGGTTAAGAAAGGACGTCTGAAATGCACTAAAATTTGCTGAGCGAGACCATGGGCCATAAAAACCTCGTAAGATCTTTCTATAGTGAATAACAATTAAGTCTTCTGTCTCTTCCAACTAGTACACACATGTAGCCAGTAGCAAGTAAAATATAATTGCGATGTGCCGATTTTTAACGTACTTGTTGTTAAATCGATACTGCACCAAAAGTATTGACCATCATATCAGCAATTAATTCACTCAAATGTTTGAAGAATTGCAAATAACTTGGAATAGCCTGCAATATCAAATAAATGGCCGTGCATGTCATGTGTATTTCGATGATGTTGATAAATACATGAATGTATATATAGGTTTCAAAATAAATGTTATCTAGGAACGTATAGTTTACGACCCTCTTAAATCACATCATATACCGGTAATAACAATCGTTGATCATTTAGGATTGAAAGGCTAGGCTATAAACTTGTATTCGAATTTAACGACTTGCACCAATGGTGCTATCTGTCGTTATTTTTCTCACATTCTTGGATACGACTTCACCGGCATCGATTTGGGGGATTCGTGCTTCGTATCACCCATCAATTCTCGCAATGAATTTCTGAGCACCTAGTCCTTTCAAAAGGCAAAAATATATTAGTCAGCGAAATGCCCATTTTTCTGACCTGGCATACTAGCGATTGGATGTTTCTAACTCAATCTACAATCTATTTACAAAAACAATTTCGTCATTTCCATGTAAACTCGGCGAAATGCACGTCAACATGCCAGGCATCAAATTGATATAAGGAAACAATTTTATACATTAGATAGAGGCATTTCTACGGCAGATGGCAACGGGGAAAAAATATCTGCAAAACCTTCCGATAGTATGATCTCGAATGTTTGACGTTAATTTCAGCACCACGGGGAAGTAACTTTGTCCCTACAATTTTAAGCTACACACATCGAATGCTAATGTAAAGGAAACTTACATGTATAAACATCTACTGTAAATGACGCAGTCGTACTTTATGCTGATCTGGTGTCATGGCGAGTTTCGCCAATCATATTAGTTTAAATTTGTCGTTAATCATTCCAGCCGAACCTTTGAAAATTCCCTGATATATTTTCAAGAATTTACAGATAGTGTGATAGAATAGATTGCCCTAGATGTGTGCACAGGGTGTAAACCCAACTAGATAAGTTGGGCCTCGTCAAATGACAGGAAAATAATAATGCTAGTCTTTCGTTAAAATGTGATACAAGTCCTCTAATTCGTCTTACAGTAAATTACAAGCACGTATGCCACTCGCTTCCGAAAAACCTTTCAAATTCTTAAATGTATTACAGACTTCTCGCTTAAATTACGCTGAAATAAAGTAGGTCCCCATTAAATTTAATGATCTGAAAGAGGGAGCTAAGCAAAACCTTGCAAAAAATACAATCATGTTTACACTCAAAACTTTCCTTAAATGCTGATTTTAATAGCAAAGTCATTAAATGACTAAGCTAAGCGGTGCCCATTTTGTCTTGCGCAGCCTGCGCCTACAAAATATGATTTTGAATAATTGTTGACCAAGGTTGAGAGTATAAGGAAAAGTAACTAAAAAAGCACCATTTGCATTGTCACGGCTGCTGATTAAGGAGTTGTTTCCTGTAAGTAGCGAGCACTGGGTGGCAAAGATAATGTACATGTACATGTATATCGTGTGCAGTTGCACTATTACTTAAATATCAAGGGGTGAAAGGGATACTGGTGCAAGTCACATTTTCCTTGTATTGTAAAACAAGCGTTTAAATCAGTTATGTATCTTTCAAACTTTTGCTGCCTTTGACTTTGCACGCGTTCTTGTTATTATAGTACTGTGTAACATGGAAGGTCGTTTGAAAAAATGCATTGTGTAATAGGTTTTCATATGATGCATATTATCTACGTCCGATTTTTTTTTCAGTTGTCTTGCAAGCATCAACTTTTAAGAAATTTCAGCAATAGTCTTAATTCTTCTATAAAGCGTATGAGAAGCGTCCAAAACCTGGTTAAATTAGACAATTTTGACAGACTGCCTGATAAGCAATTTTTGGGCAATGGAGGAAACCGCTAGGAAATTACTTGCACTGTGCAAGTAGCACAGACACATGCCACTAAGTGGTTTTAACCACAGATGCCAGGATAAACAATAAAAGATGAACTGATCAGTCCACTGGTTGGACGACTTGGATTATGTTCTGCAGCAATGAGAGATGGACAATTGGACATTGATGGTGCTGTGCACAACTGTATTTGTACCAAATTTTGCAATCTAGCTAACAGAAAAAAAAATTTCACAATTACTGGGAGCAGGAAATGTGTTCGAAATAAAAACGGATGCCCTTGGTGCTGTGCCAGAAAATCATTATGTTGTTGTGGTGCTCGTGTCTTGATATCGGTAGCCATCCTTCATTCCCAATACTACCCTCCGCCCAAATTTCAACCGATTACGACAAGGTTGAATACCTGGATGATTTGCATTAGATAATAGCCGAATATTCACGGGACGTAGCTCCTAAGGCTGTAGTCGAACAGCTCAACAACGCCCAAATGGCTTGTACATCATCAGCCCACGCACAGCCTCACGAAGGAAACAAGATATTATGAGCATCATTTAACCTTGTACGCTGTAATTCTGCAAGCTACGACCTTATTATTTTGCAACCTTGGCATTCAAAATGGCGCCCGGCGAGTCTGTCAGCTGTTTCAACTAAAAAATACATGTATGCCAATGCCGATTCTAGCGAATGGCACCATGCAGGATTACTTCCTAGTTGAGTATTTATACAGTATCTTCCGATTTGAATAGGTGGTTTATCTCGTGATACTGCACGTTTACTCGTGTAGCCCTTGTTGAACATGCAGATGCCAGATTGAAGCTTGATATACAGCAGCTTTAGAGCAAGAACTTCACAGCGGGACAGCACAATGCGATTCGAAACCAAAATAACAGAAGAAAACAATGTAGCTTTCCACGTATATACATGTAGCATTTTCTCTTCAAATGATCCCCGTCCATCCCGGGGTCGGACTTTAGAAGTAAATTCATTCTGATAATGATCACTTTAGCGATAAATATTTAAAACTAATGGAAACGCATTGAATAAATACAGATAGGCCCTCCGTACTTTCGTTCTTTCAACTAATGCAGTACGATAAGGAAACATTCAAGTACTTTATCATGTCATCATCTTGGTGAGTGGGAGAGGTGGCCAAATGATGACAGGGTTACCCCAGAGATGCAATGTTCAATTACTCTGACCTGTTCACGTTTAAAAGCACCTGATCAAAAGATCACCCTGACCACTGAAAATGCACAAATATGACGAATTGTTTCAACTCCATCATTTGTGAGTAGTTTCGCCTATGGCGTCCCCTCCCCCCATATATATTTCTATTTTTAATTACATCGATGGTCTAAAATTCATAATTTCTAATCCAATTTTAAACACATATGGTCCCCTCAATGCCAGATCATTGGTAAATACATGATCTCTCAATCTCAATCTCAATCTGAATAGCTGCTTATCAGTTACATACTATTTTCTTCACCAAGTTCATGACCAACTAAACCAATGGCGATTAAACGTTGCCCAACAATCGCATGGATTAATAGTGCTACACTAAATGCCGGTCTAAATTGAGCCAGTCGATAATCGATCTTTTACGTTACGTTAACATCGCTATGTAATTCAATTACAATGTGTGTACATGTATGCATGCATGGACGCTACCTTAGCTATTAAATTGATAATAGTAATTTGCAACAAACGTAATTGATCTCTAGTCTGTCCTTAGATTGCCATGTTTAACAGAGATGTAACACCTGTTCTATCCCAGTAATTCAGCTGTCTGTATTAAAGTGATGTGCAATGTACATTCTTCAACGACATACAGGGTGATCACGAAGGCTTTACTGGCATAACAAAAATTAACTTTTAACTGTCAGTTACAGGGAACAACGTTTGAAAAAGGTAGAACTAAAGGTTTTTATTTCACGTATTTGAATGATTGTGCCGACAGACGACACTGTAATCGCTAGAATCGAAAATGGCGTCATATCCAGGATGTAAATGTATGCTGAATGTGTTGTCTGGTACAGGCCGAGTACAGATCGGTGTTTAACGCCATTTTTAAAGATAATTCTACACAACAGAAAATCACCAGAGGTTCATAATCCTTCATTTTTTTTATAAGTTTGCGACCTCACTTTAATTACGTGTATGTTTTTTTTAACACTATGCATAGTGTTAATTGCAGAGGTCGCCACCGTGGTACTTTTCCCTATTAGGTGTAGACAAACATATGCCAATTTGTACATTTTTTAAAGGTATGTTTTAAGGTCAGTCAGGAATGAACAAACGAGCTCTTGTATCGTTGATATTTAATGCACATGATCGATGCACAATAGTTGTGAAACACTGAATGGGTTAGCTCAAAACTAGTTTACATGCAAAAAGATGCTAACAAAATGCAATGTCCTCATGAAAAGATTCCTGTACTGTCTAGTAAAGAGAATATGCACATACGTTTTAATAACCCGGGTTGGCAAAACCAGTGTCGACCCAACGCTGTTGCAGCAGTGTAACACAAGTAGAAGTCTCCGCCATTGTACACTACGGTAGCTTTGTAGGCTCTCTATAAATAAAATCCCCCAGCTTTAATGCTAAAAGTGCGTTAGGCCTCCAGCTTAAGAGTTAGTCAGCTAAGGCGGTTGGTTGGCAGAGTAAAAATACAATTTCGAAATTTTGTTTTTGGATCTTTGTCAATTTTCCTTCCTTGCTTGTCTTTGTTGTGGAGTCATTCTCTTCCAACCTTTTTAATGCATCGAAGATTGGAGCAAGAGGAGAATGGAAATAGCATCCAGAGCACATTCCTATAGCACCAGAAAGGGAGCGAACCTTTAGTGTCCCCACCCCCTTTTAACAGCACACTGTGAGTGTGTTGCAAAAGCTGTGATTTAAAAGCTGTCGCTCACCCCACAAAACGTAAGCGTAAAATTTAATGGCGACACAATATAAAATTTGTTTTTCTGCAACAGGATCATGTGCTCAAGCGCGTAAGATGTGCTCACGCTCCAATTGTGCACAAAATATGTAATGTGTGTTTCAACCTACTTGTTACTGTGAATGACACCTGTCGTAGATATAACGGAATTAATTTATACCAGTAGCCCATTTGTGAACCTGGGTCAGTAATGTCCTAGTAATAAAATTGTATGAGATCCAAAAATAATAAGACAGACATGTGGTTTTCGTCGGACAAACAAATCGTTCAGGGTACATTCCATTCATCCAATTAATATTTCAACTGCCAGCTTTGTGGTGAACTCTTGTTGTTGTTTTGCCATAAATCCGCCTTTCCATTAGTTAATTTTCAACAAGCAGGCTGGCAATCACCAACACAGACTGTCCGCCATGTGCTATCTGTTAAGTTGTCTTACCACGGAATCACGTTCGCCACCCAACACCGATGCATTTCCAGCGTAAAATATTAGCCCCGACAATACCACCATTGCTTTTTCAGTTTCAATCAAATTTCGCTTAACCGTTTCCATCCAGGCGCATTGAAGCCAACTGCTCTACCGGAAACATTTCAAACTAATGATGATGTACAATTTGCATTGTCGCACTTAGAAAGCCGAGCAAATCTGAAGTCAGGGTTTTTGGGTGAAATAGTTGTCTTTTCGAAACAGTACTCTCGGCCAAGTGGGAGGGTGGCACTCTCACCCCATTGATTTGTGCAGTTCTTAGAACCGGAAGAATGCCCCATTGGTGGTTGGCTTTAGCAATGCCAGGGATTAAGTATTTCTCTCCTAGCTCTTAAGGCGAGAACGTCCAATGTGACAAAATTAAAGTTTAAGTCGGAGTAAATGTAGCGGAAGTGCAGCGTCCTTTAATGTTGCTTCCATCCATTTCTGCATTACGCCCTTTGCGGCAGATGACCACTATTCGAGGCAATCCGAAGACATTGTTCGAGATGGTCCCAATGCGAATGGACATTCTGGAGTGCCTCCTGGTCATTAGATATGCAAAAGAGTGCGCGTAAAGCGAGCGGAAGGGATCAATTTAACAGAGAAAAGCCCATTAGGCCACATGGTTGGCTCCCAGACTCTTTCGTAATATTTGTCATTGCATCGGAGAATGCGCGCCAAGTGGAGTGCCATAAAGAGCAATGGGCGCCATTTTATTACCTCCAGCGCCACCTCCCACCGAGGTGAAGTCACCGGAAAGTTCACACCTAGAACCACTGCTGCAGACAATGTCGAAACTTTGATGTCGAAGGTTCTGAATGTGCATGTGTGTACAGCAACAAGAACCCACCTTACTGCATGGCAGACAATCCAAAAGGGTAACCATGTTTTTGAAATTTTTTGTTTCCCTAATATCCAGACCATGTTACCTTAATTTCTTATATACTGATGAGCGCATTGCACTTAAACAAGTTTATTTCCAACTAAACTGAGCAATTCATTTGCGACATCTTTAAATCGATCCTGAAAATATGTAAAAATGTGAGGAGCTCCTAACGGCTCGTAGGCAGGCAGTGATTGCCTGGCGATTGGGGGCAGTCAAATCAGAAACTACATTCATTGCTAGGTCAGTTTAGGCTAAGTTAGGCTAGGTCAACCAATAAAAAGAAAATCAAATTGAAATTGAAAATTCCAAACATTCCCTGATAATTTTCCCGGTTCTTTTCTCTCTCCACCATCCATGGGATTTTTAATTCCATGATTTCCAAGTAGTGTGCACCTGTTGAGGCTATGTACCAAATATTTACTTGTCAACCTTCAGCCATAATAAATCCCATTTCGTTTTATTTTGCATGGAATACTTGGTAGATGGTGCGGGCGTCAAGAATATCTTTTTACTAATCCATTTTTTGACGAAAACGTTTTGAATTATAATGGAACTTCCAAGCTCGTTTTTCATTGCGGGATATATACACACGCTGACAAATGCCATAATAAATTGGCTGAAAACTGAGTCGAAGCCACGCGCATTAGTGCAATCTCTCGTTTTGTGAGGAATTACCAGTACACTCTTTTCAAGTCCTTGTTGATATGGAAAAGCAAGCCATTAGAGAATATCAGGTTCAATTCTCGCCTCTGATTGCAGCATATGGCTCTTGATAGAAGTGTTGACTTCTGTCAAAGAAGTTAGATGGAATGATGACACCATCCCCAAATGACGAAATGTCTTCATTATATCTTATTTTTCGCACCAGATAAAGTTAAGTATTGAATTTGGTTTCTGTTTCAAGTTCAATGAAGCCATTGGGGCAATACTATTGAACGTGTCAATAACTTAAAAACTGTTTAGTTTAAAGCGATAAGCTGCCATGGTCCAAATAGGTTAGTTTCTGTTTACTCGTACCATTGGTGGAGAACGTTGGATCCAGAATAATAATAATAGTACTTTCGCATGGAAATGATGAGAAATGCTGTCATGAGGGAAGGTGATTATGTGACATAGTATTTGGACGTCCCAATATGGATATACAGTATTGTGGAAGCTAACACTACATGTACATGTACAGTGCATGTAGGTAACTGTTGATGAACATTTTATAGTAAATCGAAATGCAATGACACTAACACCTAGAACAAACGTTATAATGCGATGGAAACCAAGGTAACTTCAAGTGAATATTTCAGAAGCGTAATTCCCAAAACAGCTGATTACAATGACCCAGGGGCATAATCTCAGGGCAGCCCATCTTACTATTCATGATCTAAATTTTTGTTCGACTTTACACTATTGTCTATAGTATACATGTATGCTATAGTTGTATGCAATCATCCGGATTTGCAGATATTTTCCCACAACAACGGTTTCGCTGGCTTTAACCACTTTATTCAGGGATTTGATTGGTTGGTTGGTGAGGGGTTAAGTGCCAACAATGGGTTTAGTACGTTGCCTTGACAAAGTCAAAGGGGAGTCCAACAGAAAGATAAATCCAGTTGACGTAATAAGGAAGGAGTGCGTGCAGCTGAACTATACGGTCGTTGTCAGACGTTCAATGGAAGCACCGCAAATAATTTCATTGCATTTTTCTGGGAATCCAGGATCCTACAAACCCTCCAAATTGGAATTTATTTCTCGCTTAATTCGAACCGTTATTGAACGGTTTTTCCCCTAATGTTACTGCACCATGAAGACAAGCTGATGGCGGGCCACGAAGGCAAGCTCATGAATATTCATTTGGGTTTATGAAAGCTGACGGTAATCGGGGTAAAAGCAAATGGCGCACCACTGTCAAGTTTGGCCCATAAAGAACAGACTTTCATTCGGCTTTGGATATAAATAACCAGAGTCAGTACCATTTGGCAAAGGCAGCAGAAATTATTTTACCTATTATATTGGGAACTTTTTCGCAGCACTTGCATTATTGCAACAGTGCACTGCAGACAGTTGCTACGTCTTTCTTTCTTCTTATAACAATCGATGATGAAAAGGAGAAATCGCATTATTACAACACTTTCACTCTTTGTCAGGTCTAACATTTCTACAGCTCCAACAGTTTGGCGCGTCATGCCTAAATCAACGGAATAAACTCGATTAAAGGGTGGTTGGTGTTTTACCATTTGGCTGGCAAAAATCGATCTTCCGATACGTCCTCCTCCCATTAGATGAACACGTTCAATGTTTTCTTCTCCCAAATCAATGACACTCGAGATTGATCAAAGAAGACAAGATTTCCTCTAACAGATAGCTAATGAAGAAAACGAACTCCCACCGCCTATGCTACAGCTGATGACACAGCCATACCAGACCCGGATCTGGGATCTTGAAAAAGTTGGAGAAATCAATGCGTGTCGAACGTGTAATTTGCTATGTCGAAAGTGAAGAAAGTTGTCCCATCGTGGAGAAAACTAATCTGTTTAATCGCTTCCGAACGTGCTTTTGTGCATGTCATTAAATTTCATGACTCTTTCTTAGACATAAAGAAAGCAATGACGTCCATCATGAACGGTCCATTCCGTGCATTTCCCAAAAGATTCGATGTCTTATGGCCCTGCTAAATCCCAAACCTGGATAATTAAATTACATTACTCCCCAAATAGGGTGAAATAGGGTTTCATAGGGTTTTCGTTCTTGCGGCATATTTCTGATGATATTAGAGATAGTAGGTTGAAGTATTTAGTGTGTAATACTTTACACAATGTTCCATGTGTGTCTGCAAAATTAATAAGAAATGAAAGATGCCATTCAAAAAGGATGAATGGCCTTCGGGAATGTACCTGTCAGATGCATTTGTACTAAAGACTGCTGCAGTTTCCGAACTAAGCTGTGTTTGGGTGCTAAGTTTAGGAAGTTGGGGTCTATGGGAAGATGCTACTAATTGGAATGTTAGGGAACTGAGAGGACAAACCCGCTCCGAACAACAATGACAGTCAACAGCAGAATCTGGAACAAGATCCTGGAGAAAAACAAGGAACTCGTTAATTGTGACTTGTGTCAGAGTCGGTTTCCATCCAAAAATGTCTTATTATGCATTTTGGGTCCGTTCTTGGCATCTTTTCAGTGCTTTAAACGAGCACCTCTGACAAGGCTCGTGGCACTGCAACAAAGGGACCTTGATTGTGGTATTAATTACTGTACGTCAAACGATCCAAGGCAGGATGCACAGTAAGTGAGAATGTGCGCACTAAACTCGCCCTTGTTTGCCTCCTGTCATTCAATGATCATCTAATGCACTAGTATTCACTCTATCCGAGATTAACGGCTTTAAAATCTTAACGGAGCTTAGGTAGAATTCTTCCGAAATGCTGAGAAAAATCTTAAGTTTCTCACCGTTGCCAGCTAAAGCAGTTCAGGAAACGTTTGTAATATGTCATTGTTAGTGAGGTAAACAATAATGTTCATTTAGTTTCATGATTTGAACTGATGCACAGATGTTCTTCCTCTATGCACGGATATGAAACATTAACAGGAACTTAATTGTGCTTGGTGTCATCTCATTTAAGCTGCCCCTCTTTTAGCATTTATAATATTCGTTACAATAAAGTAGTGGTGTTTACCGAGCTGGGCAATTAAATTGCCATAAAATATTCATTTTACAAACAACGATTTCTGCAAGCCAATCCAAATTACAAAGTAATTTAAGAACTCATCGTGCATGAGCGTTTCGATAATTAAAAGCTATCACACAGTTCAAGTAAAGCTGTGTGACACTCTACTCCACCCAAACACCACATGCAATGGATTACATAACGTCCCCCTTATAATTTGCAACGTGCCACTTTTAATTGGCCCTCATTACTATTAATAATAGATAAGCATCAGGTGTAGCGTTGTTTTTTTTTTTATTCGGAAGAACTTCGTGATTTACCCTGGCTTGTGAAAACTAATCACTCATTCTGGTTTCAACGTTAAGCACGTATCAGATGGGCAATTAAACTATAACCACCGAACAGGTTTCTCCTATTAAAACCCGCAGATGTAACCATTAAATTTAGAAAGCAGGTAGTCAACAGCTTCATGAATAATGCATGCCCCCAAATGCACGTACATTGAAATTTATTTTAGATTGTGATTTAGCATACATGACAAACATCCCTTTCGCCTACGTCATCATTGTCACTTCTACAGGGTGTCTAAGTGATTGCAGCCACTTTCTTGAATTACGTCACAAGAGCAGTTAACAGTAAATTTGGAGGGCGTTAAACTTACTAAAGAAACCCAACCAAGTTTGTTCAGAAATTAAAACGTGAAATTAAAATATGAGCAAAGCGAATGAACAAATATAGGTTGCTTAAAGGAATGTTTAATTTTTTTCCTGTAAAACACTTACATTATGTCAAATAAACTGACACGAAAATCTATAAAAAATTTGGAAGTTTCGTTGTAAATGAATCGAAAGATATTGGACGTAATTGAGTTTATACTGCCTTTTTTTTCTCTCTTTCGGATCTAGGTTTGAAAAACATAATTTTAAGACCACCTACATGTATATAACGAGGATAAATATCCTTGACTTTATCAGGTTACCAGGTATGACCTACTGTTATAGCCAACCGTATTCATGCATGCGCGTTTTCAAAGAAAGGGGTAATAATACAGTAGCTAAAATAATGAATAATATAAAAAACATAATGATAAGGTGGATGAACATTCCTGGAACAAGCCTTTTTGGAAATTACAGAAATGATTGAAATATTTTAATTGGATGAGTATGTTTACCTTTTACAAAAAATGTGAAAACTGCACGTCAAGTTTTCTACGTTAAATTCAGCATTGGTGTTATTAGTTCAAATTCTATTACATATTAAAAGGTTGCCAATAACATCATACCTGATGTTATGATGTAGTTCTCATTTTAAGCCAGAAGTACAGTAGCTTTGGGCATAACATTAAAAATTCTCAGGTAATTTTGAAACCTATAATGAAACCTGAAAATTATCATTTATAAAAGTGCAATTACTATTTTTTTTCTGTTTACACCGTCTGTAACATTATTTTCAAGGTTTTGCAAGCCATAAAATTTGGGCTTGCATGTCCATGTTTTTCGATTAGTTTCAGGAGAATGTTGGGATACTTAAAATAAGCTTGCAAAAATAGAGCAGAAAATAGTTCAAAGGGGTTACCGATTGACATACATGTAACTGTGGTGCTGAAAAAAGAAATTAAACAGGATTCTCAATTCTCCAAAAGTGAGCCGAAATTGTATCGCTATTGGATTTCCAGGGCTATATACTAGTATGTACCAAAATTCGTCTTCCAAATTCCATTGTAAACAGCGGAGGAGGGAGAACCTCTTTCATAATTTATAATCCTTCGAAAATGATCCTTTCTTCTCAGCTTATCAACGCCATTGTTTTTTCATAAGATAAAATGTAGGTGCAGGGCATGTACTGTATCTTCAATAGAAATCCCTGGAAATCCATATATGTATTGTTTTTAAGCTGGTTTGCGTCACATGAAATGGCAGTGCAAAAAAGATAAAAAGCCGACAAAAATATTAAAGTGAAATAAACTACGGAAACGCATTCTCCTCTAAAATATTTCGACAGAGAGCAACCTTCCTGTTCAAAATAGATGAGATGTAAGATGTAATGATTAATGCTATAATTACGTTAGTAATTTCCAATACATAAAAATAATCAGTGTTTACTTCGTTCACCGCATTTGTGTATCCTTCAGTTATAATTTTAACAAACCTCAGGTCGATGTGAACGCGGATCACCAAATTCATGAGGTTGTTCATGAGGTTGCTTTGAAATATCTCTTCAATTTGAGATATTTCAAGGTTTATGGGCCATACCGAACAATGAATTAAGTTTCGCCGAACTGGAATAGAGGTGCGCTGATATTTTGCTAGATAATCTGCAATGTAACCACCTTATTTAGCCAGATCACTGCGAGATTGATAATAACATCATGATTTATTGCTACTGAGCGATGGCCACGCCCGAGATGCACGAACCATTAATGCCACTCGAATCATTGACCTATAATAAAGTAATGGTAATCTCCGCCCAGGAATGTAATGTACTGTATGCACGTATTGGTTTTACAACGCAAAAATACGGCATACATTTCAAATAATGTCCCAGTTATTATTTCTTGGTTATTGCGCAGTTTTTGTGTCAATTCCGTTGACGCTATAGTACATTCTAACGTAGAACGTCACCGATTTCAGGGTTCCAAAGTCGCACAAATGTAGTGTTTCTGAGTACAGATAAGTGACATCTGTAAGCACTTGTCAAAATTTAGCGATAACGTTGTACATCCCACACAAACAAACGTGTATATTTGATACTGTCTATAATTTCCATTGAACTAGTTATTACTAGTACATGGTCTCCACTGAACTAGTTAAGATAACCATATAACATGACATGGCTTTAAAAGGGGACGTTCAAATATTGTCATCACATTTCCGTGATATTCTGACCCCTCTCCACCTCCATGTCAGCATTCTTCATTATTCCCAGAACCCCCCACTGGTGACGACATAAAGAATGACCGAAAATTTCGAGCTGAGAAAGTTTCTGGAATATAGGACTGCTTTACATGATCTAAATGTGCACAAGATTAAAATATCAAACCCACTCGTGTGATGTATAAGACTAACACCTGTCCTACACGTACTGTAGCTTCGCAAGTTTTCTTTTTTATTGTTTTTTCGGTTTATTCTCCCTTAACCTAATTTAATCTTAAGCTATCCGAAAAATGCAAACTTCTCTATTTTGCCTGCTCTACTTTCTCATTCATTGTAGCTATGATGGGGTGAGCAGCAGCAGAACATATTTTGTATTAAATTTTATGCATAAATGAGGGATTTTGGTCAATCGAAACCACAAACTGTACATGTACACGTATTTAAAAGAATTACGAAGCGATTCGTAGGCGAATATTTTCTGCAGAACTACTGTAGATTGTACTGTAGATGATGGATTTTGATCCAATGTTTTATAAAACAACAATGAATACAATCGTTACATCGTGCATGATTTGGTTAGCCCCTCTTTCAGATATTGACTTACATGTAATACTCGAACCTCCCCAAACAGGACTTTGAGACAAACTCACAAGTATGCCAATTGAAAAATTAATGGAGAACTAACTTTTATAGCAACAATGATATCGGGCAATTCATCGCATACTTGTTTGCAGTGTGAATGCTATAACACGTTTGCTTTAATGAGCACTACCTTAAATTCGTGCAGGGGGACTTGCACAGATGGCCGCCAGATGGCATCACACTGATTAGGGAAACTGTTGTTTTCACTATTTCACGTTTAGCAGCTACATGTACATTACGCACCGATAAACACGAATGCCAACAAATTGTCCGTACAGTGTATAACAATTGGATCGATTGCGACCCAGGGTCGTTACGTCCCTGTGGAACAAACAGTCAAGCTGGCTTATCGTTTTAATTCCCTTTTATAAATTGCTAATGGGTTGCATCAGGAGGTGAAAACTAGTTTCGTTCAAAAGCGAACGAATCAAATGACATTCTTACCAAATGGTTGGAAAACGACATGACATGATTATAATTTTATTTACGGTGCTATCCAAACACCGCATTTTCCAACTTTCTAGCACATACACTGTACATGTATTCTTCATTCCGGGAACCAATGCATAGACACTTTGAACCACATGCTCATGCTTTTGAAAATTTTTGAAAACTGCATACAGTGTACTGTATGTGGTGCTGCTTGTAAAATCAAGATGGAGCCCACCACTGCTAATCAAATCAAGGAGGCCAATTTTTTTTCTGTGAAACGTTCAACAAAAACGTCACTTCTTTGTGCAACATTGCATCTCGGAATGTGGTAATTGCATTCATGCCTAACAGAAAAAAAATCTTTCAATATAAAAACGTTGCATTCGAGAAAAACAATTTGTTCCCCGGTCTGATTTGTATGGTTCGTCCGACCGGTTCCGGTGCAACTTCACTTCCCCTTTTATTTTCGCAACAATGAGATGCACATCGCGTTTTATTAAATGCTAACTCGCGTATTGCCCGAGTCAACCATGAAATAATTATTGGCGCACATAAAAATGTAGGCCATGGCTGCCTGTGCACGATGCTATTTGGGGGCAAATCATTTCCCAACTTTGCGTGAGTTTCGCCGCGTTGCCCTCTTGAACTGCACTGGAAAAAATGAATACTAAGCAATTCAAATTACGCCGAGAGTGGGTCGATCTCATATACACTATTCAGTACGTACGAAACAGGGGGCGTTCATAAATTATTCGACGGCCTGATTATCAACTGGCAGTGTAGTTGAGGGGCCGTTTCAATCTCATGGCATCACATTTTGGTAATTATAGTCAGACCCCCCAATAGTCTACTTTCGTCATTATTTTAAGAGTGGGTTCTAGATATCAGCTACTGTACCAATCGTTCAGTCGGTAAACTCAACATTTTTAGCGTCCTGGTGAATGGAATAAAATAACCGGAATACCTGGCGACACATACTGTAGTTGGCCAAGTGCAAGTTTCTAAGTAATCTACTCAATTATTCGTGCTAGAATGATTGGAAAAGCAGCAGTTTTAAGGCATTCAAAAAGGAAGTTGGCAGAGACCTCTAGCTACATGTACATGTACAGTAATTATCATTACATGTAGAGGGTCCGTCCAGTCACTATTTGCATGAATGCAATATGCTCGTGAATACTGTGAGCACCAAAAGTCTTCATCCAACCCATATTTTCAGATGTTTATAGCTATAAAATAAAAACTACATTATG